>JAYKKM010000062.1:1957500-2017500 GCA_035772405.1 Chrysogorgia sp. JL179-B06 | reverse complement strand
GTGATAAATGGCTTATGGATTTACAACAATTTCAAAGATTTGAATAGGTTATACTTGCTTTTATTTGGCATATCACATCCTCATAAATGAATTGCAGTATATACGGTGTTTACAATATGGAGCAACTGGCAAGCTCGGGCCGTGCGCGCAGGAATGCTTTTGTTTCCTTCTGTGCCCGCATATAGTCATATTCTGTGCTCATACTGTAGTTCCACGCGATATCTCACACAACATGAAGATTCGACTTAAGGGGCGGTTTTCCACTGGGCGAATATTTTCGCGCGAAGCAAATTTCTATATTCAAAATATTTCTGATTAGTTCCCCAAGGACTGAGTCGATAAGGAGTCTTTGATGTTCATTTGACTATTCTAAGACAATAAGCCAGTGCGTTGGGGAAAAACTTATTTCAATTCATAACATCAGGCTGGGGAATTCAGTATAACGAATTTGCAAGTGTAAATAAAAATGCAAAAGTATATTGTGATTTTAACCTGATGTTATGAATGGCAATCAGTTTTTTTATATAGTATATGCTTATATTAATATATATATTTTCAGTATAGTTCTTTTTATTAATTTATTACCCTAATTATTTTACAAGTTGTAAATCCATTGTATATCTTCTCTAAAATGGATTATTATTAAATGTTTAATATATCCCGACGCATGAGAATACGTTATTTTGATGCGCAGTCGACATTACGAACTGGCTTATTAGATAAATTTACCCAAGAGTATTGCATAATATGTGGTGAGTTCAACATTGACTGGCTATCAGACGAAGGTCAGAAACAGCAGATACTTAAAATATTTGGTCCCTCATATCAGCAAAAGTTGCATCTTCCTGCAATCGATTATGGATCACTTCTGGATCATCTGTACACCAATATTCCAGACGAATACGTTACAAGTGGAATATATGAATCATATTTTCCAGACCACAAACCGATGTGGTGTGCCTTAAAATAGATGAGACATGGATACATATAATATATACATCATATAATTTTCGCTTCATAATATGTCTTAAAGTACTATCACACCGGGCTGCCCGACCGTGCCACGACCGTCCCGACTCAAAAATATGGAAAATCGGGTGAAAAGTCGTGGCGAAGTCGGGAAGGTCGTGGCGTGATCGGGATTAGTCGGAGCTTAATAATCGGGAAACTCTCACGATTCTCAAAAATGGTAGCTAGAACGTAGTGAGGACGTGGGGCGGTCGGGATAGTCGGGGCACAGTCTTGGCGCAGGCGTGGTGCAGTCGGATTGGTCGTGGCCCAATCGTGGACGCTTCGAGGGTCTTGGTTCTCCCGACTACACTACAATAGAGCCACGACCAGGCCAATACTCATCCGACACAGCCACGTTAGTGCCCCGATTGGGCCAAGAATATACCACGACTTAACCCGATTGTGCCACGACTCACACGTTCGTGCCACGCAAGAGACACGATCTAGCCACGACATATACGTAATAGCCACGACATCACCCATTTTAGACACGATTTACCTACAAATGGTATAAAAACTCAAGTTTTTGGATATTGTCATCATTTGCAGAGAGGACAGCAAGCAGTACATAGCTCACCACTAACCACTCATCATGTCTCTCTTCAATGAAAACAATATTGAGTTGATCATCATGCATCAGATGTTACATTTGAATTATCTAGATGAAGAGACAGAAGTCATTAGAGGAATAATTGAAAGGAGAAGGCAGAGGAGGAAGCCAAGAGAAAGGAGATGTTGGATCCGCCCTTGGTTGGATGTTGGTAGAAGACTACAGTTTGGCCAGTTCCACCGTCTGATGCCTGAACTGAGGCATGAAGATCCTGCATCTTTCATCAATTTCCTCCGTATCCAACCGCAGATGTTTGATGAGCTGGTGCAAAAAATAGGACCAAGAGTCACCAAGAGAGACACCAACTACAGGAAAGCCATAGAACCAGAGATGAAGATAGCAATTGCTTTGAGACATCTGGCCAGTGGTGACAACTACTCCAGCATGAAGTTTAACTTCAGAGTGCCACAGAACACCATATATTTGATAATCAGAGAAGTCTGTCAAGCAATTGTAGATGAATTCCAAGATGAAGTCATTAAATGTCCCACTACCTCTGAAGAATGGAAGGCTGTAGCAGAACAGTTTGAGAAGAGATGGAACGTCCCCCATGCAGTTGGTGCCTTAGATGGGAAGCATATTGCCAGAAAACCTAACAGCAGTGGCAGTCTCTACCATAACTACAAAGGCTTCTTTTCCATTGTGCTGCTGGGCATGGTTGATGCTGATTACAAATTCTTATGGGCTGACACTGGTGGTTTCGGTCATATGTCAGATTCTCAAATCTTCAATGATTCAGAATTGCAAGAGTGCATCCTTGATGGTTCTATTGGTTTTCCAGCAGCAGACAAGCTTCCCAATGATGACGACACACCATATTTTATCCTGGGAGATGACTTCTTTGCACTACGTACCTTGATGAAGCCATATTCTCAAAGAAGCATGACTGTCCAGCAGAGAATCTACAACTACAGAATCTCAAGAGGGCGTAGAGTGGTTTAAAATGCATTTGGCATTCTAGCACAACGTTGGCAGATCTTGCTGAGTACCATGATGCATGCACCATTAAATGTTAGACTCCTGGTTGATGCTTGTATATGTCTTCACAATTTGATGAGGATACGTTATCCAGCCTTGCAAAATGCTGGTCTTGACAGAGCGGATGAGAACCACAGAATTGTTCCTGGTGCCTGGATGGAAGTGGGCTTGATGCATGAAATCGAGATGATCAAAGGGGCTACACGTACAACCACTGCAGGGAAGCAGCAGCAAGAATATCTCAAGCATTACCTCAATTCACCCGCTGGTTCTGTGCCATGGCAGAATGACATGATATAATAATCAAACAGTCCTTTTCATGACTAAACCAACGGCCCTTTTAAGGGCCACCACAACTTCCAAAGAAAATTATCAAACCAAAAACAAACAAACCAAAAGTTAAATAACAAAAAATAAAGTCCCAAAAAAAATCATATCTATAGAAAAGCCCAAGTTTAATAAAATAAATAAAGTCATATCCAACATAAAAACAACAAACCAACAAATGAAAATATAATTTGTTGGACTGTTCATTTTATGTTGGATATGACTTTAATTGTTTTATTAAACTTGGGCTTTTCTATAGATATGATTTTTTTGGGACTTTAGTTATGTTATTTCACTTTATTTGTTATTTCATTTGAATTTGGTTCTTTGATTGGAATTGTTGCAGTTGGGTTAGATAGATAGATAGATAGAAACTTTATTTAAAGAGGGTAAAACCTGGTTAGCAAAAGCTAATCTTACCCAGGGCCCTCTATCAATTAAATACATAAACAATTATATATTACAATAATACTAAAATTATAAAGAGGAAAAGTAATATTACAAATAAGTGAAAACCTAATAACAAACAAATTTAAAAACTGTTAAAAAATGTTTTGATAAATAGTTTCTTAAAATTATGAACCGATATATCACTTAAATTATTTGATTTATTTAAAATATTGTATAAAGTTGCTCCCTGATAGCGCAACCCTTGCTTAGTTAGGTTTAGCCTAACTGTTGGTATTTGCAGGTCTCTACGCGTACATGACCTAGTGTTCATTCTGTTTATTGTTGGCATCGTTGAGAACATATCATCAACGTAAGGAGGAGCAGATTTGTTTAGGACTTTTATTACCATCGTTAAAATTCTAAAATCCAGTCGGTCTTTAAATGGAATGATTTGAAGTTGTAGAAACGGATCATGAGTGGAAGTTCTTGCTGGTACATCCATTATTAGTCTTATCGCTCGTTTTTGCAATTTATACAATTTATCAGTGTTAGAAGATTTTCCCCAGATTATTGAACAGTAATCAAAATGTGACTGGATAAAAGCCATATAAAATGTTCTACGAGCATGCATTGGTAAAAATTGTTTTATGCGTCGAAGGAGGGCAAGGTTCCTTGCTACGAGTTTCACTACTTTCTGAATGTGAGGTTTCCATGATAGATTGTTGTCAATTAATACTCCTAGCAGTTTTTCAATTGAGACAGTGGAAAGACGACCACCTTGTAGAAACAGTTCCAGATCAGTTTTCTCAAGAAATCGGTACTTTTGCCGGGTGGTGATAATCATGGCTTTTGTTTTGTCAACGTTTGTGACCATCCTGTTCTCATTACACCAGCTTGATACATTATCTAGATCTAAATTTAGTTTAGTTTCAATTTCAGAAACTGATTTACCAGTTGCATTTAGCGTCGAGTTGTCAGCATACATTGAAAGCGAGGAGTGTTCCATTCTGAGTGGAAGGTCATTTATAAATATGGAGAATAGAAGTGGCCCCAAAATAGAGCCTTGAGGCACACCACATATAATGTCGTTGCTCTCAGACAGGTGACCCTGGATGCTTACTTTTTGAGTTCTACCACAAAGATAAGATTGAAACCAGGATAAAGTTGTATCACAGCATTGGTAGAGCTTCATTTTATGTAATAAAATGTTATGGTCCACCAAGTCGAATGCCTTCCGTAGATCTAAAAACACCACCCCATTTATATCGCCATGTTCAATATTTTGGTACCAAACATCCAGCATTTGTGCCGAAGCAGTCTCACACGAGAATCCGCGTCTGAAACCCGATTGTAGATTATACAATAGCTTTTTTGAATTAAGATACTCGTAGAAACTCGAATAGACATGGCGTTCAATTATCTTGCTGAGTATGGCAAGTATAGCGATCGGACGATAATTATTTTTATCAGTTCTGGTACCGTTTTTATAAACAGGACAAATTCGTGCAATCTTCCATTGCATAGGGAAAGTTCCTGATTTAATACTAAGATTTAAAATTCTAGTTACAGCTGGAGCTATAACTGTTGCAGATATTCTCAATATTCTCGAACAAACCCCATCAAGACCCACAGCTTTACCAGTTGGTAGCATCATCAGATAATTTTCCACAAAACTTTCATCAATCTCTGGTATGGTATATTTATCCTCATGAGATAAATGGTTCGCAAGGAATGATTCAAGTAATTGAAAGTTTTCAGAATTGTCATCTCCTGTTGACCGGACTGAACTTGCAATGGAGGTGAAATAGTCATTAAATAGACCAGCTACCAATTTAGGATCCGAGATATTATTTCCACCATCTTCAATGCAAAATGGATTAACCCTATTTTGTTTTGGTGCCAGGTCTCTGAGATGTTTCCACAACTTAGAAGAATCCTTTTTACCAGATTCAATTATTGATTGATAGTAATCTACCTTCGCCGATCTAATTAGAGAAACACAAACATTACGCCAGTGTTTGTAATTAGTTATGTCACCATTTGAATGAAAATGATCCCGTTGCGACATAGCCTTCACTATTTCATCAGACATCCACTCAGGTTGCTTCTTCTTTTTAACCCGTTTACTTCGAAGAGGTGCATGTAAATTAACTACATCTAGGAAAAGCGAGTACCAAGCATCAAGTGCATCTGATGGATCATCATATGTATCAAGTACTGACCAGGGCACTGCTCGCAAATCAGCAAGAAATAGATCTTCGTCGAAGCTTTTGAAAGAACGAAACTTGATTGTATGATGACTCTGTTTATTACCAAAATTGGCTTTATATACAAAATTAGTTGGAAAATGATCACTTATGGCAATCTTTGAAATTTTGACAGCTCGAACCTTCTCCGGATTTGACACATAAATATGGTCGACAAGAGTGGCTGTAGACGACGTTACTCTGGTAGGTTCCTTAATGATTTGTTCAAGATTCATTTGTTCCATCACTTCGATCCAAGACGTTAGAGTATCATTCTGACATAAAAAATCCACGTTGAAATCACCCATTATTATTATTTCTTTGCACTCAATGTACGCATTTTCCATTTGAATTTCAAAAAGATTCATCCACATCCGTGGATC
The DNA here is from genome assembly GCA_035772405.1 of Chrysogorgia sp. JL179-B06. NCBI lineage: Eukaryota > Metazoa > Cnidaria > Anthozoa > Scleralcyonacea > Chrysogorgiidae > Chrysogorgia > Chrysogorgia sp. JL179-B06. The sequence goes on along the minus strand of JAYKKM010000062.1, from coordinate 2,011,555 downwards.
AAAATCCGGTGGACGGTAAGCAGTACAAATTAGTATGGATGGTGATTTAGTAAACATAATTTCAAGCCATAATGATTCTATTTGAACAGAGTCTCCAAGATCAGTTCTTATAGAGCAAGGTATCTTTTCTTTCACATAAACAGCTATTCCTCCTCCTATTTTATTTTCTCTGTCCTTACGACATTGAATATAACCATTTATATTTGTTGTGGGATGGGTATAAGTGTCATTAAACCACGTCTCCGTAATTCCGATTATATCAGGTTCTTTGTCACTTTTGTTCAGAATAATTTTAGTTGATCTAGTTTGTGATTATTGTTTATTGATGGACAAAGACTTCTCATGTTCCATTGAGAAATCCTTAGGCCACTGGGCATATCACACGTAAGCGAGGGAATATCATGGGTATCATTTAGGTCTGAAACAGCTGAAACAGGACCTGGGTTCAGTTCGACGTCTCCGGATAACAACAAAACTTGAAACGTTGCAACTGAATTACTGTAATACAAACAAGGTTTACCACTTCGTTTAGTATGCTTTCGACTGAATTTGCAAGTCGACATACCAAAGGATTTCATGATATTGTATGCAAATTCAGAGCGAGGGCTTCCATTGTTGAACTCATAGCCATTTGCCTTGTTGTAAAGCAACTGTAAATCAAAGCTTGATTGACCCGCTTTAGTTGTATAATGTAGATGAGGAACAGAGTTGAAAGTTATCACTGATTTCATAGATACCATATTTCCAAGGCTATCAAGCCTTCCAAGTTCGAGACCAATTGAATAATTCGCATGACTGATTCCATCGCTGTGACTCGAGTAGGATATTTTTTCTAGTTTCACATTATATACCGTAGGATAAATATATCCAACAACGTAATAATGTTCCCAGTATAATTCTTCACATTTTGACTTGATAAAAACTGCAAAACAATTCAAATTTATAAACGAAAATAGTAAAAATGTGCAGAGCCAGATCAGTTGTATGCACTTCATTACGCATTCATCTCAATAATTTGATTTTATTATTGGACTTTGGTTTTGATATAACTTTATTTTTATTTTTCTTTGGTTTGGTTTGGTTTGAAAATTTTCTTTGGAATAAGTGGGGGCCCTTAAAAGGGCCGTTGGGGGTGGTCCTAAAAAGGACTGTTTGTTAGTCCTGAAACCGACTGTTTCTTTGGTCATTCTGTTCACCAGGTTGCTGTGTACCAAGAGAGGATGGCAGAGACAGTGAGCTGAGGTTCACGTCTGAAGTGTGAAGTGTGCTGCTGTGCTCACCAAGTAGAGTAGTAGCAGTAACAGTTGCAGTGGTTGGAGATGATGTAGTTGATGCCACTGGTTGAAGTGTTCTATACTGTGGCTGGACTTGTCTTGCAAACCAATCTGGCTCCTGCAAATGCCAAACACTTCTTTCAGGATCAACTTGAGCTGGCCACTGATGAGGAGGTGGTTGCCACTGCTGGGATGGATACTGTTGTGTACATGTAGATGGATACTGTTGCTGCTGTGGAATTGGTGCTTGCATAGGCTGTTGTGGGGGTGGCATGGTTGATATTTTGGCCTCATCATTCAGTTGACTGTACTTGAAGATCAGTTGTGTTTGCTCCTGTTGGAACTTGCGCCACAAGCTCTGATCAAGGTCAATCATCACGCTCTTACACCAATTGGCATATGTTGATCTCTCATTGGTGGGCTCCTTGTGGGTCTTGAACAGTGACAGGAATTCACTCTGCAGCTTAATACTCTGATCTCTTGCCTCATTCAGCTTGGACAATGTCTGTTCTTCATGGGCTCTCTCTTTTCTGCCACCATCCCTTCTTGGCCTCACATCTAGTAACTCAGGAGTAGGGGATGATGGAGTAGGTGTAGTAACAGGAGTAGGGGAAGCAGCAGCAGCACCATCACCAAGTGAAGAAACCATTGAAGTACGGTCATCATCATCATCATCAGGCTCATCACCAGTCACTGTAGTTGGAGCAGGAGCAGACTTGGCCTTCAGGCTACCCAGGGTTCGTCTTGGACAAGGTGCAATGAACTGGTGGAGGAAGCTGAATTTGTTGAAGATCCATTGCTGCCTCTGGGTAAGATGGAGCAAACCAGGACCAGACTTCTTGTTGTCCTTGACGATCTTTCCGTAACGAGTCCTCACGGAATCGTACCATGTCTGAAGGAGTTTGACATCCTTTCCCAACTTGGCTGCAATCTCATCCCACATGGCTTGCTTCTTATTCTTGTCCCGGTAATCTTGCAGCTTGTTGTTGTACAATTGCTCGTGATCCGTCAAAAACTCCACCATGGCCTGTTCCTCTTCCTCATTGAGGTCCGCAGCCACCCTCAAGCGTTTCTGTGTTGGAGGTTGAGAAGGACCAGGTTCACCAGCATCACCAGCATCACCGGGAGAGTGGTCAGATTCACCATGGTCAGAACACTTGTTGAAGGTGGAGGTGAAGGTGTTTTAAGACGTGACTTAGTCTTGGCCTGGCCCTTGCCCTTGACTGCACTTGCCTTGGCCTTTGCTGCAGTTCCCTTCTTGCGAGGCATAGTGATGTGCTCTGTCGAACAACCAACACTAGAATGAGGTCTGCTTGAAAATCGGCTGTATATATATAGGTTTTGGCGCGGTCGCGGGGCTGTGTCGTGGCTCAGTCGTGGCGCAATCGGATAGATCGTGGCTCTGTCTTGGCGAGAACGTGGCACGAACGGGTAGTCGTGGTACTGTCGGGGCTCAGTCGTGAGAATCGTGGGTATAATCGGGTTATAATCGGGGTACTGTCGTGGCTGGAACGTGGCTAGATCGGGACTGTCGGGGCTCAGTCGTGGTACCATCGCGGAGAGTAGTGGCAACAACGGGGATGTATAATTTTTAAACCGAAATTCGGGTATTTTTACACGATTCTACCCAGACTCATACAAATTTTACAAGAATTATAGAATAGGCGTTGTCGGGACGGTCGTAGCAGTCGTGGAGTTTGGTGTGATAGGGGTGTTACACACAGGAATTAAAAGTTAAAAAGTTTAAAAACTACCAAACGTAATTTTAGGCTACAATGTGATCTTCAGTGTTCAAATTGACCATTAACTAACCTTCGCCACAGCTGCAAAGTTGAGTAATCAAGTCGTAAACCTTAATTGCTACAACCTGTTAACAAACATCTTTTGTATACTATAATAAAATTGTCGTATATTATGTAATAAAATATTGGTGGTAGCATATAGGAAACGAGACCATTTGGTTGCGTTATAAAACAACCCATGGTTATAAGCAAGCTTTATAAGCAAGCTTGTAAGCGAGCTTTAGCGCTTTGTTACCTATCCCTCGGGTGTGACACCCCCCCACTTTTCACTGAATTGGTCGGTAAAACGCGGTAAAACGCGGAGTCGGTCGGTAAAGCCTGGCGTCGTCGGTAAAAACGATTGGTCACGGAAGTTGGGAAAACCTTGTAATAGTTAAGGCTGTCGGTAAACTGTTCGTGATATTAGATCGTTGGTAAAATTGACTTCATCGACTGTTTAAACTTTGTCGGTTGTATAAAATTCGATTTATATGAATGTAATATTGTTACCATTGCATGGGTTAATGTTAAATTAATATTCCTCCCGATTTCCGAGCCAACCCAGTAGGGATGTGCCGGATCCGGATACCGGATACCGATATCCGGTAAAATTCCGCTATCCGGTAGTATCCGGTATCCGGTAAACTTTTACCGGATATTTACCGGATATATGCTGTGTTTACTTGCGCTTGCGCTTAGGTCTGTTTCCCTTGGTACGAGGCAGGAAGACAGGAAGTTATTTTGTTTTCTTTAAGATGTATTATTATATACTTGTTCTAGTTTGATGCTTTTCATATTTTATTTGAATTTCACGTGTAAACTATCTGTATGTACACTGACAATAGTATTCCCATTTCTTTCTCCAACCCGGTCCCTTGTAGTTAAACCTGCTACTATTACAATAGTACTATCCGGTATCCGGTATCCGATACTATCCGGTCAATAACTATCCGGTTAAATCCGGTATCCGGTAAAGTGGTATCCGGCACATCCCTACAACCCAGTATCCATACAATATAACTGTTATCGGTACGTACAAGGCAATGGAAGAAAATCTTCGCCCACGTGTAATTCGTCGGTAAAACTAAGACGATACACCCTCCCCCCCATCCAAAATGGTCACGGTACGCCACTGGACAATGCTATATGGTATACTATGACTATGAGTTCATTCTACGTTTACATAACATATAAACCCGTATTCGCATCATATATGTCATACATTTCATTAAGAAAGTGAAAATTTACGGTAATCGCGCAATAAAATAAAATGAGTAGTGAACGCCATCGAAATGTATGTTGCCTTAAACCAGCGCCTTAGACCAGTCGGCCACGCTACCAATTTGAGAAAAACTTATCAACTACAGTGTACTTCTCGTGACAATGCTATGGTTTAGCGTGAGTTATTTGTGCGTTTACTCTTGATATTTCATTTCATTCTATCTCTAAAATTAACAAGACGCCAGCTAGTGGGCAAATTCAGCTATTTGAAGGCAATACAGCCAATTCAATTAAGGTTGTCATTTAAATTCAAAACTGAAAACCACAAAACGTCCAACTCTAAGCGCGAAAAGCATGATGGGCGCTTGTGTGTGCAGGTTAGTTTGAATTATTGCGGGTTGTGCATGTGATACAAAATGCCACCAACATACAGCGACCCGCAATAATTCAAACTAACCTCCACATACAAGCTCCCATCATGCTTTTCCCGCTTAGAGTTTGAGGTTTTCCGGTTTTGAGTTTTGACCTTAAAGGACATACCTTTTGTGAGAAATGGATCCCTGCCCCGGCGAGATTATCACCTTCGCTTGCGAGGAGTAAAATAACCCCTCGCCCGCCTTCTCTCCCCACCTAGAGTTTCTTTTCCACATGCATGGTCCCCAGGACCCACAGACCGCGTATGACTGGCAGTGGGTAATAATAACAATAATTCTAAAATAGACCCTACTCATAATCCGAAACCCTAACCAAATCCTAAGCCTAACCGTTAAAATCAAGACAAAAAATGAAAGAATGATAAATTAAAAAAAGTAAACTCACAGAAAGGATGTCCGTTGTGGGATTTGAACTCGACATATTCGGCATTGCAAGACAGAAAGAAAAATAATAATACGTATTTACAGTCGTTTGCTGATTAAATAACCGGCTGCCGATCATATCACTTTTATTTTTAACATATATCGCACGTAGATTTTGAACGTTATCTCGGCCAATATGTACTCGATTTCAATCCTGAAATCAGATTCGGAATTACCGAGTCTTAATACATATAATACATGTCTATTATATTACGAGAAGGTGCATATACCCTTCGTAAAAACAGTTTATCTACTTATATTATTTCTATATATTATTGTCGTATATTATTTTGAACGTTATCTCGATGAATATTTCACCGTTTTCAATTCTGAAAACAGATTTGGAATTAGCGAGTCTAAATACATAACACACGTACCTGTTATATTACGCAAAGGTGTATACTCGTCGTAAAAACCTCTTTATGTAGTTCGTCAAATTACCACTCGCGAATGGCCGCCGTTCGATTGTCTTCAAATTTTGTCCGATTCAAACGGATCAACCAAAACGACATTTTACTACCTTACAAGGAGTTACCCTACCATGTGCGGCTTATATATATATATAGGGGATTATGGGGATTATGTCATGATCAGCTATTTAAAACATCTGCGATAATTAATGCACCAATCGCTATATGTTGTGGATGACCAATGGTGCATGAAACACTGATAATTATTGATAAATATTTTACTCCACTGGAAAACCTCTATTGCTATCATAATATTAATTAATTACACATGTCATATTTATTCCAATAGTAATTAACTCAATGCTAGCCTATGCAACAGAGCACAACTATATGTATTATCTAAATTATATCAGTACTTGTTTAACCCATTCAGGATGACATATGCCCTTTACCTTCTTAATGCATTGTCGCAATGAAGTGAGCTGACTCATGTTCAATCCCTAACATTTCCCTCTAACACAGTGAGATGTATATACATCAACCTACCAAACATAAAATACTGTACAATCCCCCTAGTTATTGGCCCCCTGTTTGTTAACAGAAAATACCTCCCGATTTAATATAAGGTAATTAAGCCCACACAGATATAAGCCCAACATTGCTTTCCCATTTGCACCTTTCCTAACAAAAATAACAAAAAATCAGAGAATAAAAGTAAATAATAATAGATAAAAAGTTATGGCAGCATTCTGTATCTCACTGCTGACAATTAATCATTGTGAGGCTCATATAATACAGGGCATCATTTTTCACATTATTATAAATTCTAGTTAATATTTGTTACTGTTCTTACATTTTTCTTAATTGACTGTTGAGCAAAAACTTGAGTATACTTGCTCCCACTCAAAACACCTTTGGAAGTAAGTTGTATAATCCCAGGGCATCAATAAACAGATTTTACGGCATGTATATCTTCTTCAGGTTTATAAACATATACCGCACCTTCAAAAAAAAACTCTGAACACATTTGCTTGCTTTTTAATTATCGTGACCCTGTTCCTTTATCAAAATGACACATTAGTTACAAAAGTGACATGAAGCCCTATTTATAACAGATTACAAGATAATGATATTCAAAAAAAGTCTCTCAGGTTCAGTTCCATGGGAATAAAGCTGTTTAATTTATATGTCCAAAATCATATTTTATTGTCCCAATTTTAACTGAAAATGCACATATAAATGCTCTCCTGGTGCATGCCCAATTCGTGTGTTGCCAGATTTGTTGATGAAGGTAATACTTTTAGTTCGAGTGATCACACATATTATATTAATTTTACATTTGATTGTTTGTTTGTAAGAAATGTAATAAAATCTATGTTGGTTGTACTATAATGTCCTTCAGAAAGCACTTCAACAAGAGTAGCTTAAATATATATGAAACCGGCATTGACCTTTCTTATGAGTAGGACCGCTGACATGTTGCTTGAGCCCAAAAGCAACCAAGAGCTGATTTAGTTCTACAAACACTACGGGGTCTAGTTTCCAGTCATGCAGATCTAACATGACTCTGGATTCCTTGTCCGCTCGAACATTCTCTATGTGGATACTGCGTTGCAGAGCTACAATGGGAGATTTTGTCCCTCCCATTTTGTTGATGTACAGTAATGGGCTGTCGAAATATTGTCCATAAGCAAGCAAACTTTCATTTAGACCTTGTTTTTGCAAGGTTTTTTTATTGCAAAGGCTCCCGCTAAGAGTTCCAGGCGATTGATGTGCAGCTGGGATTTCCCTTGAGACCACTGACCCCCGCGTAGATACCCCCATGCAATATACGCCCCAACCTTTGCGGGATGCATCGGTTTCTATTAAGTCTGGGGCTCCAGGTTGTCCATCCACCAAACTTGTTCTTCTAACACTAGGCGGGGGGAGAGCTGAACCGGAGATTCGTACGATTGCTCACGAAGAGTAAATGCTCTGTTTTTCTCTTCCTGCAAGTGAAAGGGGGCTGAAAAGACAGCTTGAATTGTAGAAGTGGGATAATCTAATGGTTTTACCAGTACAGTTGTCTCACAGTAACCTGTGGACAATTTATTGCTCCCTGTCACTCCTTCTTTACTCTTCTGACTTTGTCGCTGGGAAGTGCAAGAGTCAGGTTTTTTGAGTCTACTAAAAACCCCAGAAATTCCATCTGTGTGGCTGGAATTACGATTGACTTCTCGAAATTTACCCTGAAGCCCAAACTTTCCAGGAGATATGTCCTGCAGAGACTGAGCCATAATGAGTATGTCGTCTAAATAAATCATTAACCTGATACCCAGTTGTCTAGGTCATCACCTACCTATACTATCAAGTTTTGTGATTGGTTGATTAAAACAATAAAACAATAGAATCAACCACGGAGAAACCAATGTCCTAACCTAACCACTTTTGTTCCATATAGCCAATCGCAAAACCTATTCATTTTTGGTACGTATTTACTGAGTTGTCTCTAAATACTCTGGGGGCTGTTGCCAATCCGAAGGGCAGGCAAGTGAACTCGAACATGGTTCCTTCCCATAGGAATCTCACAAATTCTTGGTGCTCTGGACAGAGAGGGACTGTGAAGTATGCATCCTTGAGATCTATTTTTACCATAGGGGCCTATTGGAGGTAGATCCTGTTCGAAAACGTTACACCACGGGCGGAGAGGGAGGGTGAGCACGCCATTTATCGTGGTCAGCGGCAAGCAGTCGTCTTCTGGAGTCCGGACGATCCTGTTATTAGTATTAAGGTTAGTAATTGGATTTTTACTTAGCTTTCCTGTGTCGCAGGGGTTAGGGTTGGAAAACCCATTGGGCGGGGGGTTAGGGTCAGGATCTAAGTTGTTTTTGGATTAGCATGCAGTTCTACGATGTATATTATATTATCATGATATATCTCTAGCAGATACTAAAAAAGATCGTCCAGAAGACGATTGCTTGCCGCTGACCTGGATAAATGGCATGCTCACCCTCTCTCTCCGCCCGTGGTGTAACGTTTCCGAAATCTGTTTGCATCTCGTCTCACAGCTCCGCTCCCACGCTTTTACAGCTGGAGACCGGATCCACAAGCATCTGAGGCCACATATGCCTTCTCCCAAGACTGGAGGATGGAGAGGGGATACGTTTTCCCTACCTTTGCTCTAATAGGCAGATGTCTCAGGAAACGTCTAGACCAGGAGATTCCTCTTCTACCGTAGTATTAGGCACCAGTTTGGCAATCTATCCTACCTGGTACCCTGGTACAAGTATACCCTTTGAAAAATCTTCAAGTAAACCCTTAAAGTATACCCTTTAAAAAATCAGGTTGGCTACTGTCAGCCAATCTTACTCAGAGGCTGGCATTTCACAACGAGCTAAAACCTACTTGTCGCAGCCTGGAGGAAAGGAACTTAGCCTATGCAGTGAACGGAAAATTAATTCGGTTGACGCATGCACAGTTGAGTCAATTTTAGAGTTTCTTACCACCAAATTTAATGCTGGAAAAGCATAAGTAAATATTTATTGCTCAGCCATCTCCAGTACACACCCTCGGATTGACTCTGTCCGGGTTGAGGAACATGTCCCTAGTTGTTCAGTTACTGAAAGGGGCATACAATTTAAGACCACCTTTACCCAGATATTCAAGCACCTGGGATGTTGGTGTGGAAACTTCTTTTATTGATAGATTAGGGCCCAATGAAGCTCTAACTATTAAAGATCTGTCTCAAAAATCGGGCATTCTTACATTAACTGCAATCAGCGGCGTCGCCAGGCCTGCTAGAGTGGGGTGGACAAAAGCCCGGTCCCCCTAGACTTTATCACCCTAGGGTTTCATCTTTTCTCCACGGATTTGAACAAACTAAAAAATCGGTCCTGATGATAATTGGGGTAGCGCCTCCAGCTCAAATAACTACTATACATACGAAGCAATCAGGTTCGCCGTTTGCAACAATACTCCGCAAACATACATTGTCACAAGTCACAATATTCATTACCCCCCCCCCCCCCCCCAACAATTTTATCCACGGATTTGAACAAACTAACAAATCGGTCCTGATGATAATTGGGGTGGACAAGTCCACCCGAGTCCACCCCGTGGTGACGCCACTGACTGCAATGGAAAGAGTTTCAGAGGTAGTAACACATGAGTGACATGACCTTAGGTATAGGCGTTTTTCCCCAGAGGGAGTAACTTTTCAACTTACTGAACTAACTAAGAAATCCAGAGTTGGCCAGTGCCTAAAGAATTCTTTTCATGCCAGCTTTCCCAGTAATGCTAGACTTTAAGAGTATGAAAAACGTACTTTGTCATTTTCATCACGTTATTCATATAATATGTCATTTGTTTATTTTTAAACTGCTGTATTTTGTTGTATTCAGAGCGAAATAAAGTTGGTTGCAAGCGGCCCTGGTATAAGCTGTGATTTTTCTGTTACCGAACCGGGGGGTCACGGGGGCACTCATGAGGCAAACGCGTGAGAAGTAGTAGCACAACTGCGCATGTTTTACTTGCACGATGTCTTCCAGAGGTTGTCTTCATCTTCAAAGATTACTGTGCATGTGCCGTCAAAACCCTTGCCAATTAAATTCAGATAAGTGATAGTTATTTGTAATTTAAGTCTGCTGTATTTAAATAAGGAATTGAAAAAAATGTGTACATACTACAGTATATCTCAGTGCCGTAGGAGCCGGGGGGGGGGGGGGGGGGGGGGGGGGGGGGGGGGGGGGGGGGGGGGTGGGGTTCATGTGCCACCCACTTTTTTCCAAATTTTCTTATTTTATTTTAGAATATTTAAAGAATGCTTTGAAAAAGTAATTATATGTTATATTTCACTAAAAATTTTCAAAATGGAATATTCTAAAAGTAAAAAATGATCGACGCTTTTTAGCTCGATCGACGCTTAAAAGCTCGCGCGGCTTGTCCAACGAGTCCCGGGTCTGAGACGGCGGGATCTAACTTCTGTACCTATATCAAGTTGCAACAAAGTGTTGCAACTTTATGACAGTTGATATAACGAGTATCACGATTACCAACAAGCTTGCGGTCAACCCATTGCAGATTTGTCACAATTTCGAGAAAAATGAAACTAAACACTTCCTATTTCGGCCTTTAAATTTTGTTAACTTCTGCTCTCAAAAATGCAGGAAATGCCATTTCAGAGGTCTCAGAAATGCAAAATCTCTCGGGGGAAAATACCCCGCGACCCCTCTATCCAGGTGAAAAATCGTTCCTACGGCACTATCTGTTACGATTTATAGACAATGCATATAATCCCAAGGTTCATTTTTGAAATTTGAACAAAAATTCTCATGGCTTTTGAGGCAGCACTTCCCTTGCTACAGTAACTTCTAATCTAGTTTATAGAGGAACAATATGACCAGATACCGAACTCGCTGTAAATACCTCAATTGTGTCAGATTTCACACCAAATTAGTAATTACACAGAAACGACAACTACGACTTCATGTAGACTCGAGGTAAGTAAACTTTATTTCTTAATTTATGGCAATATTCTAGCATTTAATTACGAAATCGAATTAATCCGGAAGACCATTAAAAAATATCGTACATAAAGTACTCAAATATCATAATAAAAGTGCCGCAATTTAAGCTAAAGCTTGTAGTGTTTTGTAAGCTACCACGGATAAGCCAGCAAAACTGCCATTGCCATGTATTTAAAAAAACGTTACCTGACAGGTCTTTTTATCATTTACGTGGTGTCGATATTATCGGGATTGCTCATCGTGAACAGAAAATCAAATGTACTGGACGCGCTGTTTCCAAGTAAGTCCACCATTCTTTGTCGTCAATAACGAGTGCGGTATTCGCTGCACGATAGACGGCGTATTTTTCATGCGCCGTATTAAAATATTCTGGAACTAAGTTCATGAATAAAACACCCTAGACTATAATCATTATTAAAATACGGCAAGTGTAATACGTCTTTAGTGCGGCGCCGATGCATACGGCCAAGTATACGGCTTTTCATGCGCGTAATAAAATAAATTCATATTAAAGAATCCAAGGGCGCATAAAGCAAACATGGCAGAGCAAGTACGTGGATCTGTAAATAATAAGTTCGACTAATACGTCGTATACCTCAACAGCTCAATTTATTTTAGATAAACCCGTCTCGAAACAAACCCGTCTTGCCCGCCGCATTGTTGTTGAAACCAAAGCATAAACTTGCCCGCCGCATTGTTGAAAGCAAAACATAAACCCGTCTCAAATAAACCCGTCTCGAAACACCACTGTGAAGTACGCCGTCGATTCAGCCTTCGATTCAGCCGTCGATTCAGCCTTCGATTCAGCCGTCGATTCAGCCGTCTTCAGCCGTCGATTCAGCGGGTAGCCATCCGTGTGAACCTGACTGCTGTTTGGGCAGACGATACGCTTCGACTTTATAAAAGTACTATTTTCTATGGCGCTATTCTATATGATTTCTTTAAATTTAAATATGTTGTAGAGAATTTAATGCTCTTCCTAACGGTAGTAGTCGCTTGACTCGATCGTGCCTAAGGAACATTCACGCGAACGTTAAACATGAACGGCGCTTCAAGTATCGAGCAACGGCGCTATAATTGGTATAGTGTATAATTTGTTGTTTCCGACAACTCAGATAAAATTACTATTTTCTCGGGCGCTAATCTATACGTTTTTTTTTAATTTACATATGTTGCACATAATTTAATGGTCTTTCTAACCGTAGTAATTACATGACTGGACCAGGCCTAAGAACGATTCACGCGAACGTTAAACATGACCGACTTTTGGTCTCGGGCAAGAGCATTAATTGGTACCTGTAGTGGAATTTGTTATTTCCAACAACTCAGATAAAATTACTATTTTCTCGGGCGCTATTCTATACGATTTTTTTAAATTTACATATGTTGCACAGAATTTAATGGTCTTTCTAATGGTAGTAGTTTCTTGACTGGCGCGGGCCTAAGAAAGATTCAGGCGATCGTTAAACATGACGGTCTTTTGGTCTCGCTATATAATTGGTAGCCAGGAATTTGTCATTTCCGACTAACTCATATAAAATTACTATTTTCTCGCGCGCTATTCTATACGATTTTTTTAAATTTACATATGTTGCACAGAATTTAATGGTCTTTCTAATGGTAGTAGGTTCTTGACTGGCGCGGGCTTAAGAAAGATTCACGTGATCGTTAAACATGACGCCCTTTTGGTCTCGGGCAACAGCGCTAATTGGTAGCCAGGAATTTGTTATTTCCGACTAACTCATATAAAATTACTATTTTCTCGCGCGCTATTCTATACGTTTTTTTTGAAATTTACATATGTTGCACAGAATTTAATGGTCTTTCTAATGGTAGTAGTTTTTTGACTGGCGCGGGCCTAAGAAAGAATCACCCGATCGTTAAACATGACGGTCTTTTCGTCTCGCTAATTGGTAGGCCGCAATTTGTTATTTCCGACTGACTCATATAACATTACTATTTTCTCGTGCGCTATTCTATACGATTTTTTTAAATTTACATATGTTGCACAGAATTTAATGGTCTTTCTAATGGTAGTAGTTTCTTGACTGGCGTGGGCCTAAGAAAGAATCACCCGATCGTTAAACATGACGGTCTTTTCGTCTCGCTAATTGGTAGGCCGCAATTTGTTATTTCCGACTGACTCATATAACATTACTATTTTCTCGCGCGCTATTCTATACGATTTTTTTAAATTTACATATGTTGGTAGTTTCTTGACTGGCGCGGGCTTAAGAAAGATTCACGTGATCGTTAAACATGACGCCCTTTTGGTCTCGGGCAACAGCGCTAATTGGTAGGCCGGAATTTGTTATTTCCGACTAACTCATATAACATTACAATTTTCTCGCGCGCTATTCTATACGATTTTTTTAAATTTACATATGTTGCACAGAATTTAATGGTCTTTGTAATGGTAGTAGTTTCTTGACTGGTGCTGGCCTAAGATGTTTAACGATCACGTGAATCTTGCTGAAGCCCGCGCCAGTCAAGAAACTACTACCATTAGAAAGACCATTAAATTCTGTGCAACATAGGTAAATTTAAAAAAATCGTATAGAATAGCGCGCGAGAAAATAGTAATTTTATATGAGTTAGTCGGAAATAACAAATTCCGGCCTACCAATTAGCGCTGTTGCCCGAGACCAAAAGGGCGTCATGTTTAACGATCACGTGAATCTTTCTTAACACGCGCCAGTCAAGAAGCTACTACCATTAGAAAGACCATTAAATTCTGTGCAACATATGTAAATTTAAACAAATCGTATAGAGAGAAAATAGTAATTTTATATGAGTTAGTCGGAAATGACAAATTCCGGCCTACCAATTAGCGAGACCAAAAGACCGTCATGTTTAACGAACGCGTGAATCTTTCTTAGGCCCGCGCCAGTCAAGAAGCTACTACCATTAGAAAGACCATTAAATTCTGTGCAATATATGTAAATTTAAAAAAATCGTATAGAATAGCGCGCGAGAAAATAGTAATTTTATATGAGTTAGTCGAAATAACAAATTGCGGCCAATATATGATGCGTAAGCTCCACACTTGCGATGAGACGTGTCTCCATCGAAGGTTAGCTTCTTTAGCCTGCGCCAGTCAAGAAACTACTACCATTAGAAAGACCATTAAATTATGTGCAACATATGTAAATTTAAAAAAAACGTATAGAATAGCGCGCGAGAAAATAGTAATTTTATATGAGTTAGTCGAAATAACAAATCCCGGCCTACCAATTAGTGCTGTTGCCCGAGACCAAAATGGTGTCATGTTTAACGATCACGTGAATCTTTCGTAAGCCTGCACCAGTCAAGAAACTACTACCATTAGAAAGACCATTAAATTCTGTGCAACATATGTAAATTTAAAAAATCGTATAGAATAGCGCCCGAGAAATTAGTAATTTTATATGAGTTAGTCGGAAATAACAAATTCCGCCCTACCAATTAGCGAGACGAAAAGACCGTCATGTTTAACGATCGCCTGAATCTTTCTTAGGCCCGCGCCAGTCAAGAAGCTACTACCATTAGAAAGACCATTGAATTCTGTGCAACATATGTAAATTAAAAAAAAACGTATAGAATAGCGCCCGAGAAAATAGTAATTTTATATGAGTTAGTCGAAATAACAAATTCCGGCCTACCAATTAGCGAGACCAAAAGACCGTCATGTTTAACGATCGTCTGAATCTTTCTTAGGCCCGCGCCAGTCAAGAAACTACTACCATTAGAAAGACCATTAAATTATGTGCAACATATCTAAATTTAAAAAAATCGTATAGAATAGCGCGCGTGAAAATAGTAATGTTATATGAGTTAGTCGAAATAACAAATTTCGGTCTACCAATTAGTGCTGTTGCCCGAGACCAAAATTGCGTCATGTTTAACGATCACTTGAATCTTTCTTAAGCCCGCGCCAGTCAAGAAGCAACTACCATTAGAAAGACCATTAAATTCTGTGCAACATATGTAAATTTAAAAAAATCGTATGGAATAGCGCGCGAGAAAATAGTAATGTTATATGAGTCAGTCGGAAATAACAAATTATACACTATACCAATTATAGCGCCGTTGCTCGATACTTGAAGCGCCGTTCATGTTTAACGTTCGCGTGAATGTTCCTTAGGCACGATCGAGTCAAGCGATTACTACCGTTAGGAAGAGCATTAAATTCTCTACAACATATTTAAATTTAAAGAAATAATATAGAATAGCGCCATAGAAAATAGTACTTTTATAAAGTCGAAGCGTATCGTCTGCCCAAACAGCAGTCAGGTTCACACGGATGGCTACCCGCTGAATCGACGGCTGAATCGAAGGCTGAATCGACGGCTGAATCGAAGGCTGAATCGACGGCGTACTTCACAGTGGTTCTCGAAACACCAAGAGGCAGACTTGGAGCAAGACTAGATTGACCCAAGTAGGAATTTAATTATATCTTTCTGAACTCGAAATACGTGTTCGCAACAATCCCTCGCCCACGTTTCAGTTTTTTTATCTTTAGCGCTTATCGTTTGAAGCTCGGATATTTTACTGAATATAGACCTTTTTCATAATGGTGACCAATTTAAATATTATTTTATGTGCATCTTAATTAACCTTTCTGACCTCGTTTGTGCGTCTGTAATTCAAATGAATCTTAATGAATATTTAAATTTATTGGTCTATGGGCTATATGCCATTTAATACTTGCGGCTAAATCGAGGAATGGCACATCACTTGCGGCTCAATCGAGGAATGGCACATCACTCGACGCCATCTTGAATTCAGCGCAATGGCCTGGGGTTGACTGCGTGTCTATTGAGAACGCGCGTGGATGCCGCCTCTGCTAAAGTTGTTGATGTTATGAGAAGTAAATTTTCTTGAATTGTGACTGAGGAAAGAAACCTAAAATTCCATGATATTTATAAAAATTAAAATCTCTTTTGGTGGTGCTTAGGTATTAAATTACCGTATTGTATATTTACTGTTTAATTGTGCTGTCATCTAATTAGTTAAATATTATTTGTGTTATTACTATCAAATTACTATTGTGATTATTACTATTATTATTATGTTATCATAAACCTTATTATAATTAGGCAAGCAGATTACAGGATTCAAGTTGAGCCACACCCTGCTCGATCAGGAAAGGACTAGTAATTATTATTATTATCATTTTAATATTATAAATACATTACTATTATTATTATATTTTTATTTAATATTATTATTATTATTATCATTACTATCAGGGTCATAGCCAGAAAGCCAACATGCATGCATCCCTTGACATTTTAAAACAGTCTTATTTCCCATGATGAAATAAATAAATAAAGGTTCTTTTGTAATAGAAAAAGCACTTTCCAAAAGCTGTTCCCCTTCGCCCCTGATTGTTACTGTTTTGAGATACATTTGCTATATTAATAATAATAGCATGATATTATTTATATTATTATAATTTGTTATTACTATTGTGCATATTTTCTTATAAATTAGATTTAAAAATTTGTTTATCATTATGACTTATACATCATTATTTAGATTCAAAACAGCATCAGTATTTATGGTAATTATATTTTAATAAGTGGAATTTAACTAAAATATACAGAAGTGATGAAGTACGTTAAATCTTACCTCTGTTATATACCGGGTGGCGCAAAAACATGTTCCCCCTCTTCGACTCATTGTAATTAAAAAACTGAAAAAGCTATCTTATACAAATAAAAATTATTGAACGTAGTTATGTCTAACTTAAATGTTGATGTATGCCTTGCACATTTCTATAAAATATTAGCCGAGATATAGGCGTTTACACTCAATGTAGCGTTTTTGGAAGACGCGAAAAATTGTCTGAAATGGTCTAATAATGTGCATTATGGTAATAAAATGGTAAAAACACGCATAGTGTCGTCCGAGTTTAAACGCCTATATCTCAGCTAATATTTTATAGAAATGTGCAAGGCATACATCAAAATTTAAGTTAGACATAACTACGTTCAATAATTTTTATTTGTATAAGATAGCTTTTTCAGTTTTTTAATTACAATGAGTCGAAGAGGGGGAACATGTTTTTGCGCCACCCGGTATATACTTCGACATATTTTTCTCACAAAAATATCATTTGAGCTGCAGATTATCAATAGGTCAATAGTTCACGCATGGCGAACTCCCGCGCATTTTTAATTTTCCCGCAAATTTAATTTGATATCATGCACTTGGCCCAATCTCGTTCCCAGTAGCCTTCCCACTTGGCGGCGGAGCGGCGGGGAAGACTCTGGGGAAATCGAATTTCCAGATCTGATTTTGGATATCCGGTTGGATAATGCGCATGACCTCCTTTATTCCGCTATCGCTTAATTAACGTAGGCGCATTGTAAAAATTGCTTATTTGCTTTTCGACATCTACTGGGGTCGGTTGTTCAAAGCCTGGATAACTCGCTATCCGGTGGATAACTCGCTATCCAGTGGATAACTTTTATCCACTGGATAAATCCGGTTGTTCAAAGCTTGGATAACGTTATTCACTCGCTATCCGGTGGATAAAGTTATCCATGCTAGATAGGTCGTATAACTTTTTATCCACTGGATAAAAACGTAGAAAAACAAACAGAAATGCCCGTCAATTTCATCTTGTGTATAATAATTGTGTTAAATCGACCTGAGAAAACTTTGAATTTATCACCGAAGAACAAAAACGGGTTAACACTTAACAGCAAGATATTACTTTGGCAAAGAGAAAAATCCTCGCTTTATCAGCCACAATTCAAGTGGTAATAATGTCAGACCAAGGCTAATAAATTTATGGCTTCGGGTAGCTATAAAGTATTAGCTTCCATCTTTTGAATCTCGTTTGAATATTTTGGTACCGTTTTCTGCAGCTGTTCATCATGCATGCAGTATTAAAAACATTCATGATTGACTGAACCCAAAGCGTTAAACAAGTAAATTCAAGCGAATAGGAAATGTTTGATCTTCTCATGTCAGGTTTTGTACCTACAAAACATTTTAAAATTCACAGCACAATATCAAAAATAGCTTTATATTATTTCATTTTGGCAAACAAGTTAAACTTTCTGTATACTGTATCCGTGAAGAAAAAGGTTAAAATTGTTGCAGCATCATCACAAAATAGCTATGAAATTATTAGCTGAGCAACAAACTGTTTCGTTTGTATTCAAATCGAAAATCATTCATAAAAAACACAGGATAAACAACTCCAAACTGATTAACATGTTTATTACAAAAAATTGGAAATACAACGACAACAAAATCACTAAGAGGCATCGACAAGATTAATACACTAACTTGAAAAACGAAACTTGTCCTTCATTGGAAGCACTTTCCCAAGTAAAATAATTTAGCAGAGTGAACGTATATTCAGTTTTCATCTCAAATAGAATCTTTGCTAGCCATTTGTTTTTCTCTGTGTGCAAACTGCAAACTCAGAATCAGAAATAAGATTGCATCACCCGACATCATCCGATGCCTTGACAACCAATCACAAACGCAAAAAAACCGGAATTAAATGAAGTCTTGTTATGGAGAATATTATGTTTGATCAAAAAGAAAGAAGTAACTTAATATTCTCTTGCTTTTTTAGTTTGGGCCGGTTGGTATAATGGGGAAATTTATAAATTTACATAGCAACAAGCAGTTATCCAGTGGATAAATCTGTTAACCGTCGGATAGTTATCCACCTCGCTATCCAGGCTTTGAACAACCACTTTTTATCCGCTGGATAACTATCCACTGGATAGAAGAGTTATCCGCTGGATAGGACTTATCCACTGGATAACTTATCCAGGCTTTGAACAACCGACCCCAATCTCTAAAAACTCACACCAACACAACTTCATGGCTTCATATCTACCGAATAAGACTCTGGAGAAAGTTTTATATGATGTTCTTCGGAGGCGAGGTCTTGGTGATTTTACTTTGAAGAAGGAACAGTACGAGTGTATAAACAACATTGTTAATGAGGCAAAGACGTCCTGGCTGTATTTACCACACACAACTGGGTATGGTAAATCCCTCATCTTTCAGCTTCTTCCAGATGCGTTCGACTGGTAGTGATTTAAAACGAAAGAGCAACGACTTTTGTACAACTGTGTGTGAAACCTGCGGTGGCTGAATTTCACGACTACTACTACAAACAGGTGAAGTCGATTGTCTGATGCGCTTCGGCTTACAAGAAATAGATGGCGACATCGTTTTATGTAAAGGACTTCGATGACTCAGTTTCCGTTGATCAACAGTAGTCTTACCAAAAGTTTTTCCAGTTTGGCAAACTGACGAAAACTTCTTGACTCTGTCCTTGATGCCTTTTGCTAGAATATAGCATGATTTACATATAACTGTCGATAATATATAATCCAATGTCTTCCTCCTTAACGACGATTCGACAGTACTGTTGTATAGCTTCTTTAATCTTTTCACCCAAAGCTCTCTTTTCAAATAAGTTAACAGTGTTGCTTGCAATAAACTTACAACAACATCGATAACGCATATTGAATTGCAAAGGTTTACCTTCGCACGGGTTTCCCTTCGCGCGTCGAAAGACAACATCCGGTACCAGTGTCATTGTTTTCAAACATCCAATAGAAATTGGTTAAAAATTCGATTTCCCCAGAGTCTTCCCCGCCGCTCCGCCGCCAAGTGGGAAGGTTACTGGGAACGAGATTGGCACTTGGCCGGGAAATACACTTGGTTTCCAGGCCTTTCCGCTGAATTCAAGATGGCGTCGAGTGATGTGCCATTACTCGATTTAGCCGCAAGTCCATTTAATAACCGTACCCCCTATCGAGGACAAGGGTTTATCTATACCCTGAATAATGCCTTCCTACATGTATATGACTGAGGAATTCGACTTTTACAACAGCTACCCCTGAAGAATTCCTGTCTTACATTTAATATGGTGTTCCTGAAAATTATTTGCTGGCAATTATTTTTATTACCAGCTATTAGTATATTACCACTGAAGAAATTGATTGTTACCCTTAAAATAATTCAATTTTTTCCACTCAATTAACCCCCTGAAGAATTCCTAGTCGAAATACTCCCTACCATGAAAAAGAGCTAGAAGGCAAAAGAGCCCTTACCCGGGGAGGGGTATGAAGCTGCAGCCCATTTATTTGCCAATCTGAGTAGTTTTTCAGTGGATACTAATATTACCATCTCTGAAGCTTGTGTTTTCTGAATTTCATTATTTAATAAGAGATCAAACTATATAGCTAAATATCCCAAACTATTTATTGCATCACTGAATAGAACATTGCTGCCAATTTAATATATTCATTGTATTCTTTCATATGCATTTTAATTAGCCTTTCAAGCCTCATAAAGTACTTTTGTGAAAATCCTTTTGAGTTACAAACACAATGTAGGCTAATTTGAATTCACAGTAACAATATTAAAATATTGGTCAGCCATTATGAATAGGGTCATCATCTCCTCACAACCCTAACAAAAAAGGTCTATAGGCAAACTATAGGATCCTATAGGCTTCTATAGGCCATTGGCCCATTTTCTATAGTCGACCTATAGAGAAACCTATCAGCCTATAGACACCTATGGCCCTATAGGTGCCTATAGGCTTCTATAGGCAATTGGCCCATTGCCCATAGGTGCCATATAGGCACCTATAGACTTTTTCTGTAAGGGAAGCACTTGTTTAATCCCTAACATTTTGCCCTCAGGCACTGAGTGCCAATTCTATCCAATCATATAATCCTACATGCAAGAACAGCACGTATGGCTATGTTCATTCTGTTGGTTTACAATATGGACGACTAACAAAATCTACATTTGTTTGATAAGGCGATCATTATGTGCAGCTGAAATTTATCCGATTCAAACTTAACATGGCAAATAAATCAGGAATTAAGCAGCACCCACATGCATAGAAAGTAGAGTCCTGATCTAGAAAAGTAACTAATTACCATTATTACTTTTCATTCTTAAATTTTGTAACTTGCTGCAGCTACAGTTACTTAGTTGCACCTGATCTAGAAGAAAAGTAACTACTGTAGTACTGTAGTTACCATTACTTTTAGTTATTAAATTTTGTAACTTGTTACAGTTACAATGCAGTTACTGCACCTGATCTAGAAAAGTAACTATATAGTTACCATTACTTTTAGTTATTAAATTATGTATCTTGTTACAGTTATAGTTACTGTACTTGATCTAGAAAAGTAACTAGTTACCATTACTTTTATTTATTAAATATTGTAACTTGTTACAGTTATAGTTACTATACTTGATCTAGAAAAGTAACTAGTTACCTGATCTAGAAAACTAAATAGTTACCATTACTTTTAGTTATTAAATTATGTAACTTATTACAGTTACAATGCAGTTACTATACCTGATCTAGAAAAGTAACTAGTTACCATTACTTTTAGTTCTTAA
Source organism: Chrysogorgia sp. JL179-B06 (assembly GCA_035772405.1). NCBI lineage: Eukaryota > Metazoa > Cnidaria > Anthozoa > Scleralcyonacea > Chrysogorgiidae > Chrysogorgia > Chrysogorgia sp. JL179-B06. The sequence goes on along the minus strand of JAYKKM010000062.1, from coordinate 1,990,119 downwards.
ATTGTGTAACTTGTTACAGTTATAGTTACTATACCTGATCTAGAAAAGTAACTAGTTACCATTACTTTTAGTTCTTAAATTTTGTAACTTGTTACAGTTACAATGCAGTTACTATACCTGATCTAGAAAACTAACTAGTTACCATTACTTTTAGTTATTAAATTATGTAACTTGTTACAGTTATAGTTACTACTCTTGATCTAGAAAAGTAACTAGTTACCATTACTTTTAGTTCTTAAATTGTGTAACTTGTTACAGTTATAGTTACTATACCTGATCTAGAAAAGTAACTAGTTACCATTACTTTTAGTTATTCAATTTTGTAACTTGTTACAGTTATAGTTACTGTACCTGATCTAGAAAAGTAACTAGTTACCATTACTTTTAGTTATTAAATTATGTAACTTGTTACAGTTATAGTTACTGTACCTGATCTAGAAAAGTAACTAGTTACCATTACTTTTAGTTATTAAATTTTGTAACTTGTTGCAGTTATAGTAACTATACTTGATCTAGAAAAGTAAATAGTTACCATTACTTTTAGTTATTAAATTATGTAACTTGTTACAGTTATAGTTACTATACCTGATCTAGAAAAGTAACTAGTTATCATTACTTTTAGTTGTTAAATTTTGTAACTTGTTACAGTTATAGTTACTATACTTGATCTAGAAAAGTAACTAGTTACCATTACTTTTAGTTCTTAAATTGTGTAACTTGTTACAGTTATAGTTACTGTACTTGATCTAGAAAAGTAAATAGTTACCATTACTTTTAGTTATTAAATTATGTAACTTGTTACAGTTATAGTTACTATACCTGATCTAGAAAAGTAACTAGTTACCATTACTTTTAGTTATTAAATTATGTAACTTGTTACAGTTATAGTTACTATACCTGATCTAGAAAAGTAACTAGTTACCATTACTTTTAGTTATTAAATTATGTAACTTGTTGCAGTTATAGTTACTATACCTGATCTAGAAAAGTAACTAGTTACCATTACGCTTAGTTATTAAATTATGTAACTTGTTACAGTTATAGTTACTATACCTGATCTAGAAAAGTAACTGGTTACCATTACTTTTAGTTATTAAATTCTGTAACTTGTTACAGTTATAGTTACTATACTTGATCTAGAAAAGTAATTAGTTACCATTACTTCTAGTTATTAAATTATGTAACTTGTTACAGTTAGAGTTACAGTACCTGATCTAGAAAAGTAACTAGTTACCATTACTTTTAGTTATTAAATTATGTAACTTGTTACAGTTATAGTTACTATACCTGATCTAGAAAAGTAACTAGTTACCATTACTTTTAGTTATTAAATTATGTAACTTGTTACAGTTATAGTTACTGTACCTGATCTAGAAAAGTAACTAGTTACCATTACTTTTAGTTATTAAATTATGTAACTTGTTACAGTTATAGTTACTGTACCTGATCTAGAAAAGTAACTAGTTACCATTACTTTTAGTTATTAAATTTTGTAACTTGTTGCAGTTATAGTAACTATACTTGATCTAGAAAAGTAAATAGTTACCATTACTTTTAGTTATTAAATTATGTAACTTGTTACAGTTAGAGTTACAGTACCTGATCTAGAAAAGTAACTAGTTACCATTACTTTTAGTTATTAAATTCTGTAACTTGTTGCAGTTATAGTTACTATACTTGATCTAGAAAAGTAATTAGTTACCATTACTTCTAGTTATTAAATTATGTAACTTGTTACAGTTAGAGTTACAGTACCTGATCTAGAAAAGTAACTAGTTACCATTACTTTTAGTTATTAAATTCTGTAACTTGTTGCAGTTATAGTTACTATACTTGATCTAGAAAAGTAATTAGTTACCATTACTTCTAGTTATTAAATTATGTAACTTGTTACAGTTAGAGTTACAGTACCTGATCTAGAAAAGTAACTAGTTACCATTACTTTTAGTTATTAAATTATGTAACTTGTTACAGTTATAGTTACTATACCTGATCTAGAAAAGTAACTAGTTACCATTACTTTTAGTTATTAAATTATGTAACTTGTTACAGTTATAGTTACTGTACCTGATCTAGAAAAGTAACTAGTTACCATTACTTTTAGTTATTAAATTATGTAACTTGTTACAGTTATAGTTACTGTACCTGATCTAGAAAAAGTAACTAGTTACCATTACTTTTAGTTATTAAATTTTGTAACTTGTTGCAGTTATAGTAAATATACTTGATCTAGAAAAGTAAATAGTTACCATTACTTTTAGTTATTAAATTATGTAACTTGTTACAGTTATAGTTACTATACCTGATCTAGAAAAGTAACTAGTTATCATTACTTTTAGTTGTTAAATTTTGTAACTTGTTACAGTTATAGTTACTATACTTGATCTAGAAAAGTAACTAGTTACCATTACTTTTAGTTCTTAAATTGTGTAACTTGTTACAGTTATAGTTACTGTACTTGATCTAGAAAAGTAAATAGTTACCATTACTTTTAGTTATTAAATTATGTAACTTGTTACAGTTATAGTTACTATACCTGATCTAGAAAAGTAACTAGTTACCATTACTTTTAGTTATTAAATTATGTAACTTGTTACAGTTATAGTTACTATACCTGATCTAGAAAAGTAACTAGTTACCACTACTTTTAGTTATTAAATTATGTAACTTGTTGCAGTTATAGTTACTATACCTGATCTAGAAAAGTAACTAGTTACCATTACGCTTAGTTATTAAATTATGTAACTTGTTACAGTTATAGTTACTATACCTGATCTAGAAAAGTAACTGGTTACCATTACTTTTAGTTATTAAATTCTGTAACTTGTTACAGTTATAGTTACTATACTTGATCTAGAAAAGTAATTAGTTACCATTACTTCTAGTTATTAAATTATGTAACTTGTTACAGTTAGAGTTACAGTACCTGATCTAGAAAAGTAACTAGTTACCATTACTTTTAGTTATTAAATTATGTAACTTGTTACAGTTATAGTTACTGTGCCTGATCTAGAAAAGTATCTAGTTACCATTACTTCTAGTTATTAAATTGTGTAACTTGTTACAGTTATAGTTACTGTACTTGATCTAGAAAAGTAACTAGTTATCATTACTTTTAGTTATTAAATTATGTAACTTGTTACAGTTATAGTTACTATACCTGATCTAGAAAAGTAACTAGTTACCATTACTTTTAGTTATTAAATTATGTAACTTGTTGCAGTTATAGTTACTATACCTGATCTAGAAAAGTAACTAGTTACCATTACTCTTAGTTATTAAATTATGTAACTTGTTACAGTTATAGTTACTATACCTGATCTAGAAAAGTAACTGGTTACCATTACTTTTAGTTATTAAATTCTGTAACTTGTTACAGTTATAGTTACTATACTTGATCTAGAAAAGTAACTAGTTACCATTACTCTTAGTTATTAAATTTTGTAACTTGTTACAGTCATAGTTACTGTACTTGATCTAGAAAAGTAACTAGTTACCATTACTTTTATTTCTTAAATTATGTAACTTAATACAGTTATAGTTACTATACCTGATCTAGAAAAGTAACTAGTTACCATTACTTTTAGTTATTAAATTGTGTAACTTGTTGCAGTTATAGTTACTGTACCTGATCTAGAAAAGTAACTAGTTACCATTACTTTTAGTTATTAAATTATGTAACTTGTTACAGTTATAGTTACTATACTTGATCTAGAAAAGTAACTAGTTACCATTACTCTTAGTTATTAAATTATGTAACTTGTTACAGTAATAGTTACTATACTTGATCTAGAAAAGTAATTAGTTACCATTACTTCTAGTTATTAAATTATGTAACTTGTTACAGTTAGAGTTTACAGTACCTGAATCTAGAAAAGTAACTAGTTACCATTACTTTTAGTTATTAAATTATGTAACTTGTTGCAGTTATAGTTACTGTACCTGATCTAGAAAAGTAACTAGTTACCATTACTTTTAGTTATTAAATTATGTAACTTGTTACAGTTATAGTTACTATACTTGATCTAGAAAAGTAACTAGTTACCATTACTTTTAGTTATTAAATTATGTAACTTGTTACAGTTATAGTTACTATACTTGATCTAGAAAAGTAATTAGTTACCATTACTTCTAGTTATTAAATTATGTAACTTGTTACAGTTAGAGTTACAGTACCTGATCTAGAAAAGTAACTAGTTACCATTACTTTTAGTTATTAAATTATGTAACTTGTTACAGTTATAGTTACTGTGCCTGATCTAGAACAGTAACTAGTTACCATTACTTCTAGTTATTAAATTGTGTAACTTGTTACAGTTATAGTTACTGTACTTGATCTAGAAAAGTAACTAGTTACCATTACTTTTATTTCTTAAATATGTAACTTGTTACAGTTATAGTTACTATACCTGATCTAGAAAAGTAACTAGTTACCATTACTCTCAGTTATTAAATTATGTAACTAATTGTTACAGTTATAGTTACTATACCTGATCTAGAAAAGTAACTAGTTACCATTACTTTTAGTTATTACATTTTGTATCTTGTTACAGTTATAGTTACTGTACTTGATCTAGAAAAGTAACTAGTTACCATTACTTTTATTTCTTAAATTATGTAACTTGCTACAGTTATAGTTACTATACCTGATCTAGAAAAGTAACTAGTTACCATTACTTTTATTTCTTAAATTATGTAACTTGCTACAGTTATAGTTACTATACCTGATCTAGAAAAGTAAATAGTTACCATTACTTTTATTTCTTAAATTATGTAGCTTGTTACAGTTATAGCTACAAAAGTAAATAGTTACCATTACTTTTAGTTATTAAATTATGTAACTTGTTACAGTTATAGTTACTGTGCCTGATCTAGAAAAGTAACTAGTTACCATTACTTTTAGTTATTAAATTTTGTATCTTGTTACAGTTATAGTTAGATCTAGAAAAGTAACTAGTTACCATTACTTTTATTTCTTAAATTATTTAACTTGCTGCAGTTATAGTACCATTACTTTTATTTCTTAAATTATGTAACTTGTTACAGTTATAGTTACTATACCTGACCTAGAAAAGTAACTAGTTACCATTACTTTTAGTTATTAAATTTTGTAACTTGTTACAGTTATAGTTACTGTACCTGATCTAGAAAAGTAACTAGTTACCATTACTTTTATTTCTTAAATTATTTAACTTGTTACAATTATAGTTACTATACCTGATCTAGAAATGTAACTAGTTACCATTACTTTTAGTTCTTAAATTATGTCACTTGTTACAGTTATAGTTACTATACCTGATCTAGAAAAGTAACTAGTTACCATTACTTTTAGTTATTAAATTGTGTAACTTGTTGCAGTTATAGTTACTATACCTGATCTAGAAAAGTAACTAGTTACCATTACTTTTAGTTATTAAATTTTGTAACTTGTTACAGTTATAGTTACTGTACTTGATCTAGAAAAGTAACTAGTTACCATTACTCTTAGTTATTAAATTATGTAACTTGTTACAGTTACAGTTACAGTACCTGATCTAGAAAAGTAACTAGTTACCATTACTTTTAGTTCTTAAATTTTGTAACTTGTTACAGTTATAGTTACTATACCTGATCTAGAAAAGTAACTAGTTACCATTACTTTTATTTCTTAAATATGTAACTTGTTACAGTTACAGTTACAGTACCTGATCTAGAAAAGTAACTAGTTACCATTACTTTTATTTCTTAAATATGTAACTTGTTACAGTTACAGTTACAGTACCTGATCTAGAAAAGTAACTAGTTACCATTACTTTTAGTTCTTAAATTATGTAACTTGTTACAGTTATAGTTACTATACCTGATCTAGAAAAGTAACTAGTTACCATTACTCTTAGTTATTAAATTATGCAACTTGTTACAGTTACAGTTACAGTACCTGATCTAGAAAAGTAACTAGTTACCATTACTTTTAGTTATTAAATTATGTAACTTGTTACAGTTATAGTTACTGTGCCTGATCTAGAAAAGTAACTAGTTACCATTACTTCTAGTTATTAAATTGTGTAACTTGTTACAGTTATAGTACTGTACTTGATCTAGAAAAGTAACTAGTTACCATTACTTTTATTTCTTAAATATGTAACTTGTTACAGTTATAGTTACTATACCTGATCTAGAAAAGTAACTAGTTACCATTACTCTCAGTTATTAAATTATGTAACTAATTGTTACAGTTATAGTTACTATACCTGATCTAGAAAAGTATGTTATTAAATTATGTAACTTGTTGCAGTTATAGTAACTATACCTGACCTAGAAAAGTAAATAGTTACCATTACTTTTATTTCTTAAATTATGTAACTTGTTACAGTTATAGTTACTATACCAGATCTAGAGAAGTAACTAGTTACCATTACTTTTATTTCTTAAATTATGTAACTTGTTACAGTTATAGTTACTATACCAGATCTAGAGAGGTAACTAGTTACCATTACTTTTATTTCTTAAATTATGTAACTTGTTGCAATTATAGTTACTATACCTGATCTAGAAAAGTAACTAGTTACCATTACTTTTAGTTATTAAATTATGTAACTTGTTGCAGTTATAGTAACTATACCTGACCTAGAAAAGTAAATAGTTACCATTACTTTTATTTCTTAAATTTTGTAACTTGTTACAGTTATAGTTACTATACCTGATCTAGAAAAGTAACTAGTTACCATTACTTTTATTTCTTAAATATGTAACTTGTTACAGTTATAGTTACAGTACCTGATCTAGAAAAGTAACTAGTTACCATTACTTTTATTTCTTAAATATGTAACTTGTTACAGTTACAGTTACAGTACCTGATCTAGAAAAGTAACTAGTTACCATTACTTTTAGTTCTTAAATTATGTAACTTGTTACAGTTATAGTTACTATACCTGATCTAGAAAAGTAACTAGTTACCATTACTCTTAGTTATTAAATTATGTAACTTGTTACAGTTACAGTTACAGTACCTGATCTAGAAAAGTAACTAGTTACCATTACTTTTAGTTATTAAATTATGTAACTTGTTACAGTTATTGTTACTGTGCCTGATCTAGAAAAGTAACTAGTTACCATTACTTCTAGTTATTAAATTGTGTAACTTGTTACAGTTATAGTTACTGTACTTGATCTAGAAAAGTAACTAGTTACCATTACTTTTATTTCTTAAATATGTAACTTGTTACAGTTATAGTTACTATACCTGATCTAGAAAAGTAACTAGTTACCATTACTCTCAGTTATTAAATTATGTAACTAATTGTTACAGTTATAGTTACTATACCTGATCTAGAAAAGTATGTTATTAAATTATGTAACTTGTTGCAGTTATAGTAACTATACCTGATCTAGAAAAGTAACTAGTTACCATTACTTTTAGTTATTAAATTATGTAACTTGTTGCAGTTATAGTAACTATACCTGACCTAGAAAAGTAAATAGTTACCATTACTTTTATTTCTTAAATTATGTAACTTGTTACAGTTATAGTTACTATACCTGATCTAGAAAAGTAACTAAGTTACCATTACTTTTAGTTATTAAATTATGTCACTTGTTATAGTTATAGTTACTATACCTGATCTAGAAAAGTAACTAGTTACCATTACTTTTAGTTATTAAATTTTGTAACTTGTTGCAGTTATAGTTACTATACTTGATCTAGAAAAGTAACTAGTTACCATTACTTTTAGTTCTTAAATTATGTAACTTGTTACAGTTATAATTACTATACCTGATCTAGAAAAGTAACTAAGTTACCATTACTTTTAGTTATTAAATTATGTCACTTGTTATAGTTATAGTTACTATACCTGATCTAGAAAAGTAACTAGTTACCATTACTTTTAGTTATTAAATTTTGTAACTTGTTGCAGTTATAGTTACTATACTTGATCTAGAAAAGTAACTAGTTACCATTACTTTTAGTTATTAAATTATGTAACTTGTTACAGTTATAGTTACTATACTTGATCTAGAAAAGTAACTAGTTACCATTACTCTTAGTTATTAAATTATGTAACTTGTTGCAGTTATAGTTACTATACCTGATCTAGAAAAGTAACTAGTTACCATTACTTTTAGTTATTAAATTATGTAACTTGTTGCAGTTATAGTTACTATACCTGATCTAGAAAAGTAACTAGTTACCATTACTCTTAGTTATTAAATTATGTAACTTGTTACAGTTATAGTTACTATACCTGATCTAGAAAAGTAACTGGTTACCATTACTTTTAGTTATTAAATTCTGTAACTTGTTACAGTTACAGTTACTATACTTGATCTAGAAAAGTAACTAGTTACCATTACTCTTAGTTATTAAATTTTGTAACTTGTTACAGTCATAGTTACTGTACTTGATCTAGAAAAGTAACTAGTTACCATTACTTTTATTTCTTAAATTATGTAACTTAATACAGTTATAGTTACTATACCTGATCTAGAAAAGTAACTAGTTACCATTACTTTTAGTTATTAAATTGTGTAACTTGTTGCAGTTATAGTTACTGTACCTGATCTAGAAAAGTAACTAGTTACCATTACTTTTAGTTATTAAATTATGTAACTTGTTACAGTTATAGTTACTATACTTGATCTAGAAAAGTAACTAGTTACCATTACTTCTAGTTATTAAATTATGTAACTTGTTACAGTTAGAGTTACAGTACCTGATCTAGAAAAGTAACTAGTTACCATTACTTTTAGTTATTAAATTATGTAACTTGTTACAGTTATAGTTACTGTGCCTGATCTAGAAAAGTAACTAGTTACCATTACTTCTAGTTATTAAATTGTGTAACTTGTTACAGTTATAGTTACTGTACTTGATCTAGAAAAGTAACTAGTTACCATTACTTTTATTTCTTAAATATGTAACTTGTTACAGTTATAGTTACTATACCTGATCTAGAAAAGTAACTAGTTACCATTACTCTCAGTTATTAAATTATGTAACTAATTGTTACAGTTATAGTTACTATACCTGATCTAGAAAAGTAACTAGTTACCATTACTTTTAGTTATTACATTTTGTATCTTGTTACAGTTATAGTTACTGTACTTGATCTAGAAAAGTAACTAGTTACCATTACTTCTAGTTATTAAATTATGTAACTTGTTACAGTTAGAGTTACAGTACCTGATCTAGAAAAGTAACTAGTTACCATTACTTTTAGTTATTAAATTATGTAACTTGTTACAGTTATAGTTACTGTGCCTGATCTAGAAAAGTAACTAGTTACCATTACTTCTAGTTATTAAATTGTGTAACTTGTTACAGTTATAGTTACTGTACTTGATCTAGAAAAGTAACTAGTTACCATTACTTTTATTTCTTAAATATGTAACTTGTTACAGTTATAGTTACTATACCTGATCTAGAAAAGTAACTAGTTACCATTACTCTCAGTTATTAAATTATGTAACTTGCTACAGTTAGAGTTACTATACCTGATCTAGAAAAGTAAATAGTTACCATTACTTTTATTTCTTAAATTATGTAACTTGTTACAGTTATAGCTACAAAAGTAAATAGTTACCATTACTTTTAGTTATTAAATTATGTAACTTGTTACAGTTATAGTTACTGTGCCTGATCTAGAAAAGTAACTAGTTACCATTACTTTTAGTTATTAAATTGTGTAACTTGTTGCAGTTATAGTTACTATACCTGATCTAGAAAAGTAACTAGTTACCATTACTTTTAGTTATTAAATTTTGTATCTTGTTACAGTTATAGTTAGATCTAGAAAAGTAACTAGTTACCATTACTTTTATTTCTTAAATTATGTAACTTGCTGCAGTTATAGTACCATTACTTTTATTTCTTAAATTATGTAACTTGTTGCAGTTATAGTTACTATACCTGACCTAGAAAAGTAACTAGTTACCATTACTTTTAGTTATTAAATTTTGTAACTTGTTACAGTTATAGTTACTGTACCTGATCTAGAAAAGTAACTAGTTACCATTACTTTTAGTTCTTAAATTATGTAACTTGTTACAATTATAGTTACTATACCTGATCTAGAAATGTAACTAGTTACCATTACTTTTAGTTCTTAAATTATGTAACTTGTTACAGTTATAGTTACTATACCTGATCTAGAAAAGTAACTAGTTACCATTACTGTTAGTTATTAAATTGTGTAACTTGTTGCAGTTATAGTTACTATACCTGATCTAGAAAAGTAACTAGTTACCATTACTCTCAGTTATTAAATTATGTAACTAATTGTTACAGTTATAGTTACTATACCTGATCTAGAAAAGTATGTTATTAAATTATGTAACTTGTTGCAGTTATAGTAACTATACCTGACCTAGAAAAGTAAATAGTTACCATTACTTTTATTTCTTAAATTATGTAACTTGTTACAGTTATAGTTACTATACCAGATCTAGAGAGGTAACTAGTTACCATTACTTTTATTTCTTAAATTATGTAACTTGTTACAGTTATAGTTACTATACCTGATCTAGAGAGGTAACTAGTTACCATTACTTTTATTTCTTAAATTATGTAACTTGTTACAATTATAGTTACTATACCTGATCTAGAAAAGTAACTAGTTACCATTACTTTTAGTTATTAAATTATGTAACTTGTTGCAGTTATAGTAACTATACCTGACCTAGAAAAGTAAATAGTTTACCATTACTTTTATTTCTTAAATTATGTAACTTGTTACAGTTATAGTTACTATACCTGATCTAGAAAAGTAACTAAGTTACCATTACTTTTAGTTATTAAATTATGTCACTTGTTATAGTTATAGTTACTATACCTGAATCTAGAAAAGTAACTAGTTACCATTACTTTTAGTTATTAAATTTTGTAACTTGTTGCAGTTATAGTTACTATACTTGATCTAGAAAAGTAACTAGTTACCATTACTTTTAGTTCTTAAATTATGTAACTTGTTACAGTTATAGTTACTATACCTGATCTAGAAAAGTAACTAAGTTACCATTACTTTTAGTTATTAAATTATGTCACTTGTTATAGTTATAGTTACTATACCTGATCTAGAAAAGTAACTAGTTACCATTACTTTTAGTTATTAAATTTTGTAACTTGTTGCAGTTATAGTTACTATACTTGATCTAGAAAAGTAACTAGTTACCATTACTTTTAGTTCTTAAATTGTGTAACTTGTTACAGTTATAGTTACTGTACTTGATCTAGAAAAGTAACTAGTTACCATTACTTTTAGTTATTAAATTATGTAACTTGTTGCAGTTATAGTTACTATACCTGATCTAGAAAAGTAAATAGTTACCATTACTTTTATTTCTTCAATTATGTAACTTGTTACAGTTATAGTTACTATACCTGATCTAGAAAAGTAAATAGTTACTATAAAGTCCGTTTTGTACTCCAAAACACGTGTAAATGATCATAAATTATGAATGGTGGATTGGGACAAAAATGTCATTGGGCAAAGTCACATGTCATTGGGCAATGTTACATGTCATTGGGCAATGTCTCATGTATTGATCGGGCAATGTCACATGTTTTTGGGCAATGTCTCATGTATTGATCGGGCAATGTCACATATTTTTGGGCAATGTTTCATGTTTTCGGGCAGTCTCATGTATTCGGGCAATGTCTCATGTTTTCTGGCAATGTCTCGTGTTTCGGGCAATGTCACATGTTTTCGGGCAATGTCACATGTTTTCGGGCAATGTCTGATGTATTGATCGGGCGTATGATTTCGTGCAATGCCAATGTATTGATCGGGCGTATGTTTTCGGGCAATGTATTGATCGGGCGTATGTTTCGGGCTGATTAGAGAGTCACAATATGGTATAATCATATTTTGGCTCCTGGAAACTATGATGATTGATGGAAACTGACGCCGTGCAAGTATACGTATACTCCGATTGTTTCAATTCACGTGAAATACATTTGTTATAATTATGAATAATTCAGAACTTTTGTGCATGAAGAATTTTGTACTTTAAATTTTATGCCGATCCCCGTTGTAGTTTGTTAATATATGCTAAAAGAACTGTGCTGAATGAGCTGAAACTTTAAGTTGTGGAAGGACTGATGGCGATGCAGTTGATACTCTGTTTCGAGTTGAGTGGGTGCTTGGTGCGCTGAACTGTATACAATATTGATACTTCAATTATAGAAACATTGCAAGAGGCTGGGGGTTTGCTGAAAGAAGTTAATGAAGATTTCTTTTATATACATCATCCTCTAAAAGTGTTCACGCCACAGATATGAAATTCCTCATGCGCAACTGGAGAACACTTTTAGAGGACGATGTATAGCAAACCCCTCGCAAAAATGTTTCTATAATCGAAGTATCAATATTGTAACCCACTCAACTCGAAACTGTATAAAGTCAACTGCAACGCCATCAGTCCTTCCACTACTTAAAGTTTCAAAATTCAAAGTACAAAATTCTTCATGCACAAAAGTTCTGAATTATTCATAATTATAACAAATGTATTTCACGTGAATTGAAACAATCGGAGTATACGTACTTGCACGGCGTCAGTTTCCATCAATCATCATAGTTTCCATGAACCAAAATATGATTATACCATATTATGACTCTCTAATGGATAAGGAAAACCGCTGAAACATTGCCCAATGAAAAAAACAAAAACATGAGACCTGCCCAATGACATGAGACATTGCCCGAAAACATGAGACATTGCCCGAAAACATGTGACATTGCCCGAAAACATGAGACTTTGCCCAATGACATTTTTGTCCCAATCCACCCTTCATAATAAATCCCCCGCTGACCCCATTTACTGCGGACGTACACTCATGCTGTACACTGCTGGTCAGCGTGACTGCTTACACATAAACACTATACATTCCTCCCTTCCTTTGGATGGCATCATAATGTAACAAATATAAATATCAACAATCACTACTTTGAGTTCTGTTCGTTCTTAAAGTTCTACGTGATATATACTTATTTAAATAATTGAAATCTTAAACAGTTAAACTTATCGTTCATATAGTCCTTCATCCATGTATACAGTAGGTCTTCTGATCTGTCGTCCGGATCTTGACTGAACACTTGGTGGTTCCAAGTTTGTTTGTACAGGCGGCTTATCTGGTATAATAGGTGGTATTTGGTTCGGTTCCTCTTGGTTATCATCAGGTAAGGGGGTGGAGTTTCCCTTTGGTGGTTCTTCATCATCAGATAAGAGGTCTAACTGTTCCCATGTTGGGCTCTCTGGGGGTTTTCCTATTCGTTTGAAGAAGTAACTGTTCCGAGTAACCAATCTTTCGTCTGTTGACCTTCTCGCCGATATCATGGATCCGTTAATGCTTTCAATAGTGTATCGGGTCGGTTCGAATGCTGAACTTGCTTTGTTCTTCCTTTTCTGTTTGACCAGAACTGCTTCTGCAACTTTGAATTTATGTGGCTGTGTACCTCTTGCTTTGTCAGCATACGTCTTCATTTTCGCCTTGGCTTTCTGGTCTCGTTGAACTACTTCGATGTCGGGTACGCTCTTGATGGATGATGGAAGTTTCATATTCACGTCTCTGTTCATCAGCAGACGATAGTGGCTTTTCCCGGTGCAAGGGTGGGGCGTTGCTCGGTAGTTTCCCAAGAATACGTATAATTCTTTCTTCCAGCCTTTACCCTCTGCTTTTGCGGTCTTTGCCACTTTGCCAAGGTTCTTCATGAAGTTTTCCACATGACCATTCGCTTCTGGCTCTTAACTCTCTGTCGTTGTGGGTTTCCTTCACAATTTCTTCGCGTCGGATTGCAATTGGCGTTGTATTCTTGGATGATACTGCGAATGACCAAATCCCTGGCATTTGCAGTCTTCTCATCTTCTTCGCTTAACGATACCATGCATGTGCCTTGAGAGGTAATCTGCTGGGTTGCTCTTTCCCGGACAGAATTTCAACTCGAAATCGAACTGTTGAAGATAATGTACAGTAACCATCGCTCGATTCTCATTGGTCTGCTGTGTTATTGTTGAAGATCGGTAACAGCGGTTGATGGTCTGTTTCTACGGTGAATTTGCTTCCTATTAGGTACATGTAGCACTTTTCACACGCCCATCGTATGGCCAAGGCTTCCCTGTCGGTTTGCGAGTATCTTTTCTCTACCTCGGTTAGGATTTTTCTAGCCGACATGTCACCGGCTGCCATCCCTGCTGTTTATTCTGCAGTAGGATTAGACCGAGACCATTTGGACCAGCGTCTACTTGTAGCTTCGTCTCCAAACCAACCTCATAGTAGGTCAGGACTGCATCACTTGATAGGGCACTCTTCAGCTGCTCGAACGCTTTCTGCTCTGTCTCCGTCCACTTCCATTTTGCTCCATGGTGGGTGAGACTGCGGAGTGGCATGGTTAACTCCGAGAAATTGGGGATGAAACGAGATGAGTACTGGGCCATCCCGAGTAAGGATCTGACTTCAGTAACATTCTTTGGTGGATCCATTTCCTTCAGCGCGTGAACTTTGCTTGGAGATGGTTTGATCCCGTCTTTGGTGAACACACAAACCAAAGTATTCGATCTCCCGCTTGCGAAACTTGCATTTTCTCGGGTTGAATGTAAGACCACATTCTCTAAATCTTTGCAGTAGGCGTCCCAAAGCCTCGTCATGTGACTTGTTATCTTTGCCGTACGCGATGAAGTCATCCCTGATGTGTAGTACACCGCCCAAACCTTCGATGGTATCCGTGTAATTGTTCCGTAATTATAAACCTTGTGTATCTCAACTTGGCCGACGTGCCGTAAAATATTGTAAGGTGTCTACTGTCCTCGTCTAGCTCCAACTGATGATATATAGCCTTCGTTCATATCCAGAACGCTAAACATAGTAGCCCCTTGGAGCTTAAATTCGATATCCTCCACTGTCATTGCTTCGGTAATTGGTCGTTTAATGGCAGTATTTGGCATTCTCATGTCCGAGCAGTAGCGTATTGCTTCGGGGTTATGGGGTTTTGGTGCGATCACAGGGTTTGTGCACCAGGTGGTAGGTTGACTGTCCGGGACCTCTTCAATCACCCCGAGCTCTCTCAATCGTTGCTCCTCTTTCTTCGCTTTCTTCTCTAAGTTGTATGGTATTTACGCTGCTTGTGGATTACAGGAGTTACACTTTCATCCACTATCAACTTAGCTTTTATCTTTGTATGTTTTCCTAGGCCGGTAAACACATCAGGATACTCCTCCATTAGTTTGCTTGCGACGGGGTCACTTGTTTGTCCTAAGCGTAGTGCTTTGTTTACAGGTTGCTTTTCAGGCAGGAACGGTTTAGTCTGGGTCGTATTCGTGATGTGCAATATACCCAACTTACTTCATAATTTCCAAACTTAAGAGTGGTCGGGATTTGGTAGTTCATTTCACCACCAGGAATTAAGCTGCAGTGGTTTCTTTTCCTGTGCTGAGGCTTTCAATATTTGCATTAAAACAACCGATAAGGGGTACGGTTTTGTCTGCGCATATGCAAACAACTTCGTTTCTGTTGGTTTTAAAGTTATTTTGTCCACTAACCGGTTTTGCAACTTATTGAACCTGCTTTCATCGATGACGTTTGCTGACGAGCACGAGTCGGCTTCCATCTTTCCTTTGACGCCGTTGATTTTGACTTCCACTGTAGGCGGTTCATTATCCTTCGAGCTTACTTGGAATGCGAATCCTGAGTCGCTGGAACTGGATGTCTCGTTTTGCTTCTCGGTGCAGTTAGCTTTTGAATGGAGACTATCTTTCGCCTTCTTTCTACAAACGCGTTCGAAATGACCAACTTTTTCACAAGAGCGACACACTTTCCCATATGCTGGACAGGATGTTCGGGGCCCTTTGTGAGTTTTGCCACAGTACAAACAAACTTGGCCTTTTGTATGGGAAGCTGTGCTGTCGTCCCCTCTTTTGGCTTTTTGTTGAAACCCTTACCCTTATTTGCACGGTATTGTGGTTTCTTTTCATACACCCGATTGGTCTCTTTCACATTTAGAGATTCCTCAATCGATGATGTAAATTTTGTAACTTGTTACAGTTATAGTTACTATACCTGAAGCTAGAAAAGTAACTTGTTACCATTACTTTTAGTTATTAAATTATGTAACTTGTTACAGTTATAGTTACTGTACCTGATCTAGAAAAGTAACTAGTTACCATTACTCTCAGTTATTAAATATTGTAACTTGTTACAGTTATAGTTACTATACTTGATCAAGAAAAGTAACTAGTTACCATTACTTTTAGTTATTAAATTATGTAACTTGTTGCAGTTATAGTTACTATACCTGATCTAGAAAAGTAACTAGTTACCATTACTTTTAGTTATTAAATTTTGTAACTTGTTACAGTTATAGTTACTGTACCTGATCTAGAAAAGTAACTAGTTACCTTACTTTTAGTTATTAAATTATGTAACTTGTTACAGTTATAGTTACTATACCTGATCTAGAAAAGTAACTAGTTACCATTACTTTTAGTTATTAAATTTTGTAACTTGCTGCAGTTATAGTTACTATACCTGATCTAGAAAAGTAACTAGTTACCATTACTTTTAGTTATTAAATTGTTTAACTTGTTGCAGTTATAGTTACTATACCTGATCTAGAAAAGTAACTAGTTACCATTACTTTTAGTTATTAAATTATGTAACTTGTTACAGTTATAGTTACTATACCTGATCTAGAAAAGTAACTAGTTACCATTACTTTTAGTTATTAAATTTTGTAACTTGCTGCAGTTATAGTTACTATACCTGATCTAGAAAAGTAACTAATTACCATTACTTTTAGTTATTAAATTGTTTAACTTGTTGCAGTTATAGTTACTATACCTGATCTAGAAAAGTAACTAGTTACCATTACTTTTAGTTATTAAATTATGTAACTTGTTACAGTTATAGTTACTATACCTGATCTAGAAAAGTAACTAGTTAACCATTACTTTTAGTTATTATAAATTATGTAACTTGTTACAGTTATAGTTACTATACCTGATCTAGAAAAGTAACTAGTTACCATTACTTTTAGTTATTAAATTATGTAACTTGTTACAGTTATAGTTACTATAACTGATCTAGAAAAGTAACTAGTTAACCATTACTTTTAGTTATTATAAATTATGTAACTTGTTACAGTTATAGTTACTATACCTGATCTAGAAAAGTAACTAGTTACCATTACTTTTAGTTATTATAAATTATGTAACTTGTTGCAGTTACAGTTACTATACCTGATCTAGAAAAGTAACTAGTTACCATTACTTTTAGTTATTAAATTATGTAACTTGTTGCAGTTATAGTTACTGTGCCTGATCTAGAAAAGTAACTAGTTACCATTACTTTTAGTTATTAAATTGTGTAACTTGTTACAGTTATAGTTACTATACCTGATCTAGAAAAGTAACTAGTTACCATTACTTTTAGTTCTTAAATTATGTAACTTGTTACAGTTATAGTTACTATACTTGATCTAGAAAACTAACTAGTTACCATTACTTTTAGTTATTAAAATTATGTAACTTGTTACAGTTATAGTTACTATACCTGATCTAGAAAAGTAACTAGTTACCATTACTTTTAGTTATTATAAATTATGTAACTTGTTACAGTTATAGTTACTATACCTGATCTAGAAAAGTAACTAGTTACCATTACTTTTAGTTATTAAATTATGTAACTTGTTACAGTTATAGTTACTATACCTGATCTAGAAAAGTAACTAGTTACCATTACTTTTAGTTATTATAAATTATGTAACTTGTTACAGTTATAGTTACTCTTCTTGATCTAGAAAAGTAACTAGTTACCATTACTTTTAGTTATTAAATTATGTAACTTGTTACAGTTATAGTTACTATACCTGATCTAGAAAAGTAACTAGTTACCATTACTTTTAGTTATTATAAATTATGTAACTTGTTACAGTTATAGTTACTCTTCTTGATCTAGAAAAGTAACTAGTTACCATTACTTTTAGCATAGTTAATAGAAACATTGTAACTTGTTGCAGTTACAGTTACTATACCTGATCTAGAAAACTAACTAGTTACCATTACTTTTAGTAATTAAATTATGTAACTTGTTACAGTTACAGTTACTGAGTCTGTACCTGATCTAGAAAAGTAACTAGTTACCATTACTTTTAGTTATTAAATTGGGTAACTTGTTACAGTTATAGTTACTATACCTGATCTAGAAAAGTAACTAGTTACCATTACTTTTAGATGTGGCTAAATGTAATTTAGGCAAGGTAAAAAAGGAGTCGATGCTAGTCAGCGGTCACTCAATTGAATATGTGAAGAATCGCAGCACTTGCCAGAGTCTTGTCAGCGTGGTCTGAGCTTGACTGGTTTTGCGCGCGCTATCATTTGGTGGATACTGTGGAATCTCGTGCTCTTGCGTTTTGTTGTGACTAGGCCGTCGAGGATTCTATCGAGTTAAATCAACCGTTCATGTGGTTCTGGCGAAGTCCGTGAAGCTGGCGCGGCAAACAGGGATTCACTCTAACAACCAGTGTGCCGTTGGCGGAGGAGCGCACTCTCACTCAACGATCATCAGCGCCGATTGTGGCTGTGCACTAGCCTCCTCCGCAGGCAACTCTGTGGCTTCTGTTCCGAGTCAAATCGTTTCCAAGGTTTTCACTGGGATTAGCTGTGTACGGGAGTCTGAGCCTGAGGAAGAATCAATGAGTTATCGAGCCTTTAATTGGCACAAACAAATGCCTTTCAGTTAAGTAATGCGCTGCCTTCGTTCGCCCAAAGTAGTGCCAAGCGCTCAAGATATTAAAGGTAGGTTACCGTATTTTTAAAATCCTCGAACAGCAATCGCTTATGTCTGTAGAGACAATACTTCGTTGTCTGGCGCTTGCATGTAGCGGGTTTTGGTTTGTCGGTAATTTAACTCTGCAATCCCGCAGCGCGGATTCCTCTGTCGCAGCTGGCGGTTTCTCACTTCCAGCAATCGTTTATAGTTGGCCCTGGTTATTTCTTGATGCCTTGTTAAAATAGTTTACAGATATTTGCAGGGAAAGTCATAGAGTTCGCAGATCTACTGTTAGTGTTTGCGACAGCGCCTAAGGCTAAGAAACCCCGTCGCCAGAGCACGGATATTGTTCAGAGGATAGAGGCGTTACGATTTATTCTTCGGTGTTGATTTCACACTTTCCACATCAGTGGAAGGATTTAAATCAATATAAACTCTTGGTGCCGCGAACGGTCAATACTAGGGGCGCGTATGGAAAAGCTACGATATGACTTTCCGAGGCGGGAGCACGCGGCTGCAACGCGATTAACGGAGTGGCCGAAGTTCGACGTTCAATTGTTTAATTTCCATGACGCGAAATTATGTAAAAATAGATTGTCGATTGAACTGCGCTTAAACGAGCCCCTTTAGTGTGTTGTATATAGGCTAGCGTGGAATTATGGGAGATATCTTGCCCAGATACATGTGATACATGTTTGTGATACATGTTTAGAGGGGGCATCGTCGTTGCAAGTGCCCGGAAAAATATTCCAGAACCAACCGTCGTTCTGTTTCGCCCCCACCGAAGAAACAAAAGAGACACTGACGAGTGACGGTCTTTTACACATAGGTACGGTCGGAGCATGTCGTCCTAGTGTCGGCACGCTCTTAAAAGTATTTCAATACGATGGTGTTGTACGTTTTATTGCTTACCATTGGCAGATTGCCTACAACGTGTAAATATAAGTACTGTTAGGAGCATGTATTTATTTTCCCGCGCGACTTAGCTTCATCTAAATTTGACTGCTAGAAAATAATTATAATATATAAAGTAAGGTTCGGAACTTCGGAGGTACTGCATGCAAGAGTGCAATAGCCCTTAAGCGGTTGCTATTGGTAGCTCAAAGTGCGGACAAGCAAATCAAGTTTGACTCACAGGTGATTGCGGATGAGCTGTTTTCTTTTGTTGTGGCCGCAATAATTGTGGGGCATACGGACAAACATATGTACTGGCGTCATCTCGACAAATTGCTATTTGGATTACTATTTGGCGCTTTAGAATTGACTTATCTTCACCACCAAGAGCAAGCGTAAACGATGACATAAATGCACTGTGAGGTTATGAAATAACCAAGGATGAAAACAAAAAGGAGCGCAGCGGTAATCGTAAAGTGGCGCGAAGGTACAGATGTGTGTTCTTTACAACCCCTGAGCGCCGGTAAGTGACAAGGACGAGGGATGATCACGTGGCGAGAAAGGAGATATAACATGACCGCGAAACAAAGAGGGACGCATAGCTCGCAATTCCGGTTCGAGTAACAAGAATTCGGTCCATGACTAGTATAATATAGTATATACCCGAGAAAACATGACAGTTTTGTTGACAGCGCGCAAAAAAGAAAGCGGTTCACGTTTCGATAATCTTATCTTGTATTATGCTCTGTTTATCCAGTATTGTCACGATGTCCGGTAACTACAACATCGACCATGTTTTCAAGGCCCATGTTTTTAAGGCCCATGTTTTTTAAGGCCCATGTTAATGAGCCGACTTATTACAATCTTGTCGGCGTGATCTGAGCTTCACTCCATGTTAAAATAAAATAAAATATAGTGTTACAGTCCTGTCAACGTGCTTCACTGATGATGCACACTTGAACTCTCGAATATAAGGTGAGAGAGTATTGTGGTACAGTCCTGCCAGCGTGGTCTGTGCTTGACTGGTGATGCGCGCGCTGTAACTCTCTTACAAGGGTAAGAGAGTTTTGTTGTTACAGTCTTGTCAGCACTTATGAATTAATGTATGATTGAACTATCTTAAGGTGAGAGAGTAACTATTGTGGTACAGTCCTGCCAGCGTGGTCTGAGCTTGACTGGTGATGCGCGCGCTGTAACTCTCTTACAAGGGTAAGAGAGTTTTGTTGTTACAGTCTTGTCAGCGTGGTCTGAGCTTGACTTATGAATTAATGTATGATTGAACTCTCTTAAGGTGAGAGAGTAACTATTGTGGTACAGTCCTGCCAGCGTGGTCTGAGCTTGACTGGTGATGCGCGCGCTGTAACTCTCTTACAAGGGTAAGATAGTTTTGTTGTTACAGTCTTGTCAGCGTGGTTTGAGCTTGACTTATGAATTAATGTGCGATTTAACTGTCTTAAGGTGAAAGAGTAACTAGTCCTGCCAGCGTCTCGATCTCTTACAAGAGTAAGAGAGTTTTGTTGTTACAGTCTTGTCAGCGCGATCTGAGCTTGATTAGGAATGCGCTTTTTCCCTCTTACAGTAAGAGGGAGTTGGCCTTTGGTGGTTTAATGGGTTAGGCCCTATTACTAGAAGTTACTATCGCAAGGAAAGTGCTGCCTCAAAATTCAAGGCAGTTGTGATATTGTGCCAAATAGCACAAATAAGTGGCGGGCGCGTTGAAGTCAACAGATGTAAGTCAACAGAATCAGATGTAAGTTGAACAGTTAATATTGAAGCCAACAGATGTAAGGTTAACAGTTGCATAAAAATGCAGTTGAACATGGGGATAAAATAGTTGTATAACGTAGTTCTCTGTACGGGGCTTGCATAAAAAATGCAGTTAAATATGAACACAAAAAGTTGACATTATAGCAGTCGATAAACTAACAACTGCTGTAGAAGTTCAGCATTAAAGCAGAACACGTAATATGACGATTGACGAACGAGGCTCTTCACAAAATATCGTGGCCCTAGTAGCTAAAGAGATTTTATTTTGTTTGTATGCAGGCCGTTTGTGGCGCATTCACTAATTTTAGTAGCATAGTTTGGCTTACTTTTGGCGCGCACCATTTTTCTGGGGTTTAGAATAAAAAATATAGCTCATGCGTTGTTCCGTTGTCAGTGGCAATGTTTTCGTCACCATGCCTCGTTGGCCAGCGTGTATACGATGGAAGTACCCCAATCATTGTGCGAGGAATTGCTTCAACCAGCTCAGCTTTAGTATAATATATCAATAGCTTTTGGAAGGTTGGGCGCCAGCGACACTAGACTAACTTGCTCGGTTGTACAAAATAAATTTATTAAAGTATGTAACCAGTTAGGGAAGCTAAATAAATTTGGGTTGCATTGCTCTACAGAAGAATGGACATAGGCTTGTTTTCGTTCTTCCTTGCCAAGTCATTCAAATAATCTTCACTAAACGTTTAGTTATCAGCAGCGCGCACACGTTACATTGGAATGGGCTCCGCGGATCTTTATGGATGTTTCAAATTTCAATGTTCAAGTCTATGATCACATTATGTTCTGGACAGCTTGAATTGGGTTTTACGATCTTCAGAGATCACAACATCAAACTCTAGCGCAGTTTCATCATCAGTTCATCTATTTTGCAGGTTGCGACATTTGACTCTCACAGAGACCCTTATTGTTCGAGGGTCTTGATCCTGTACGTAAAGACTGTTACATCCACTGGTCTAGGAAAATAACCTTTGTATGTCATTGTAGTCCGAAGCAAATATCTCCAATATAGGGGGGTCGATTAAGGACTGCTAAACGTAAGAAGAAGGGGTGGCCATCTTTCGCGCGCGTTGTTGACGGATTGGTTAAGTAACATTGTTACTGTACGTCAGCAGGATTGGAGGATATTATCGGCGCAGCTACAATGGCTGGTCAAAATGTTGTTCCGGATCAAATTATCCAGTCTCTTTGTGGATGGACAAGCAATACCTATCAGATGTATATTAAGACTTTTGTCAAAGCTTGCACGACATCTGTCGTGACTTATCAAGTTAATTTTTCACTCTAGCATGTGTTCACTGTTGTAGCCCTATCGTTATTGGCGGAATGGTGCTTGGTGGTTTGGAGGCAGGCCTATGGTGCATGACCCCGTCACAGGCCCTTCTCAAGCACCATTGTGCTTGGACTTCATACTGGAGGTGGGCTGTGGCGGGGTTGCCATGGTTACCTCTACTCAGGGGGTGGCATCCCCCTGTGGCTAATTGGCACCAATCCTCCAATAACGTCAATTGGCGATCTCTTTTTAATGTGGCTAAATGTAATTTAGGCAAGGTAAAAAAGGAGTCGATGCTAGTCAGCGGTCACTCAATTGAATATGTGAAGAATCGCAGCACTTGTCAGAGTCTTGTCAGCGTGGTCTGAGCTTGACTGGTTTTGCGCGCGCTATCATTTGGAGGATACTGTGGAATCTCGTGCTCTTGCGCTTTGTTGTCCCACCCTCCCACACCTAAGGAAATGCAAGGTTAGTATAAATTCCACTGCTTTGACAGTGTGACTGGTGCCTGGAGGTGGGCTGTGGCGGGGTTGCCATGGTTACCTCTACTCAGGGGGTGGCATCCCCCCCTGTGGCTAATTGGCACCAATCCTCCAATAACGTCAATTGGCGATCTCTTTTTATTATTAAATTTTGTAACTTGTTACAGTTATAGTTACTATACCTGATCTAGAAAAGTAACTAGTTACCATTACTTTTAGTTATTAAATTATGTAACTTGTTACAGTCATAGTTACTATACCTGACCTAGAAAAGTAACTAGTTGTCGTTACAGTTACACAGAAAAGTTACGATTATTTACTTGTAATTATTTACTTGTAATGAAGTTACTAACAGCACTTTATACCTACAATCTTGGACAAAACGGTTGTTACACATAACAAAAAAATCGAATCAGTCTTGTTAAATGTAGTGTTTTCTGTTTATCCCCCCTCCCCCATTTCAATGTTGATTTCTGCACAGAAAAATGAACCAAAAGTGGTTTCTTGCAATTAGGAACGGCTTATGGTATTTTGCGAAACGAAACGGCAATTTGCGAAACGGCAATTTGCGAAACGGCAATTTGCGAAACGAGAATTTGTCTTATAATAACATATCTTACCTTTCTTTTATTTTCTTTCTTTTCTCTTATTTTTTCTGTAAATCTTACCGTGATTTCTATCAACCAAAATCAAAAAGTTCAATGCAATTTTCTTTGTTTTTTCTCTTTTTTTCGATTTTGATTTATTACAGTACTTCGTGCAGTCGTATTATAGCGTTTCAATTGTTACGGTATTTATGTGCCCGCGAGTTGCTGCGCTGACTGTCCCTAATCGAAATCATCAATGAATACACAGGTATTCATTGATGAATATTGCGCCACCCCTAGATCCGCGCCTGATATGTTTTTATTTACAACAACATTTGGTCCAGTCAAATCTAGATTAATCTCATTCAATTTCGTTCAGTCTCATTTAATATTTTGCTAATCATGGATTTTGAACAACCGGACCGCACCTTCACTTTTTCACACACAGTTCAAGTGTTTTACGAAAAAAATTGTATTTCCCTGGCAACATGTATACTGTTGCTGGAAATTTTAAGATTACAGTTATTAAATGATATACATGCTGTTTATTGCATCACTTTAATATTCTTTTATGTTCTTAATAATATTCTTTTAGACGGAATATAAGATAGTCGTTCGCAAATTGCCGTTACGCAAATTGCCGTTTCGCAAATTGCCGTTTCGCAAATTCTCGTTTCGTTTCGCAAAATACCATAAGCCATTAGGAACAACATTGCACAGGGGGGCGGGGGATTTTTCTTGCTAAAGTGGTAAAAAGATCTAATTCAAGTGTAGATGATTTTTTAGGGCTGTCTAACAACAGGTTTTGTCCAAGATTGTAGCTTATACTTAGAGAATTTTTTACAGTTCCTATCCACAAGCAAGATAACACGTCAGAAAGCAAAATGACTACCAGTAACAATGCGGTGAATTCTCCACGCCTCTGCCAGTGGCTTCCAGGATATGTTAACGACCGAAAAGAAGCTAAACTGGATTCTAGGATTTTGAATGGTGTGCAGTTCATGTTGTTTTTTATTGGTTATGCAAGGAGCGGCCACTCTCTGATTGGCTCATTACTCGACGCTCATCCTAATATCGTTGTGGCAAACGAGTACGACCTTTTGCTAAATTGGGTTAATTTTACGGCGAACAAACGCAACAGGCGATTCTTGTACGAGCAACTTTACTTGAACAGCTACAATGAAGCCATGGGAGGTGATAGGTCATCTAAAGATTGTTTTCATAAAACGAATTATCTTACCTAGTGCCCAATCAATGGCAAGGAAAGTTTAACAGAAGTATAAAGGTAAGGGTTTTGTATCAGGATGAATTACAGATTGATAGCGACTTTGGAATTTGATTGGGATGGAATGTGCAGTTAAATTGTCCTCAATAATTTATTTTTTATAAAATTGCGCGGATCTTATTTTTCGCACAATTTGATGTCACAGCTACAAACGCCTGGGTGCCGGGGGCATAATAATATTTTGGGCTCGTTTTTTTGAATTTCCTGTGTTACCAGGCCTTATTCAAAATGTCCGCCAGTATTAGCTAATTAAATAGCAGCTACAGGGTATGTAATCGTCAGAATTTTGTCACTTAACCATGTAAATAACCACTAACCCCAAAACAACAAAGACCCTAACCCCCCACCTAACGAGTTTTCTAACCCTAACCCGCCGCCTAACGAGTTGTCTGACCCTCAAACTCAAAATGCGTACTCAAAATATGATTTTGCGTGCGGGGGCGGGCGGAGAACGGAGATAAGACCTTGGTACGTGTTGGGTACGAGGTTGCAACAAACGGTGTGGGCCACCAGTGGCGGATCCAAGATTTTGAAAAGGGGGGTTCCAAGCTCAGTCCTAAGTGACGACACATTTCTAGGGTGTCCGGGGCGTGCCACCCATGAAATTTTTGAATTTTGGGTCTCTAAAACAGCATTTCCTACATTTCGAAGGCACCTTTGACCAAAATATAAAGTTCTGAAATGAGTGTAAAGAACATGCTCAGCTTCAGAAAGGGGCTCCCATGGAACCCTCGGAACACCCCTGGATTCGTCACTGGGCACAACTGACAGCCTAGGGGGAGATGTTTATTTTTGGGCAGTGGAAAATTAAAGGGCTGTTCTTGAGTCCTGAGTATTATATATGTTATCAAAACAGATTTCTACAGTACAAATATAAAAGTTATATAAACGTCTTGTAAAAGGTACCAGTGTGTGCGTGTTAACATCAATCTTAAAGGGATATGGCAATAATTTTTTTTCCTTTCTGATAAACAAACGGTCAAACGAGGGTAATCCAAGTGAAAAACTACTCTGCTGCAAAATATCATCACTAATTTCCAGTTTTAATACCTTACCTAATTAACATGATGTCACAAGCAGGGTAAACATGATGAAACTTTCCTTTCCGAATTGTGGTATACTTTTACACGTATTGTGGTTCAATTGAGAAAGAAAAACATCCACCAAAATCAAGTTTCTACAGTAGACCTATATACATGAAATTATGGCTGACTAAAGTTTTCACTTTACCCTGCTTGTGACATGACATCACACACATATCGAAAAATTATTCAAGATGGCGGATCATGGTGGAAAACAGGGATGTCTTTTGTCGAAATTAGTGATGTTGTTTTGCACAAGAGTCGTTTTGATTACTTGGATTACCCTGTGAAAGCAATTTGCTAATCAGAAAGGTAAAAAATAATTTGTATTGTCATATAGGAACAGCTCTCATCTCTTCTCGAATCTCCATCGTTATGAAAACTTGAAAATATCATCGTAGTAGCGTTGTGTACTGAACGAGCACGACGTTTAGATTATTACTCTTCGCATTAAAAATTAAAAAAAGTTTTTAAAATTATTCCCCCAAATACGATATTAGAGAGTTTTAGATTAACGTTTTTCTTGATAACCGCAAACCGCTAGAAACCACGTGACCAACGTTGAAAAATTAGGAATTTTCTAAAACATATATTTACCATGCATTACATTGTTGAGGTTTACGTTTGAGACCTATGTGAAATCTTGGATGTAGCATAGTGTATGTCTACTAAATTCGAGTTTAAAGTTTTGAAATAACTTTGTATTGTCTATTGTATTCTATTGTATTCCGTCCTATGGTTTTCATTGTTTTTCATTGTGTCGCCTCATCTGAAAACCACTCTTGGCAATATTTATTCCCTTTTCACCGCACAAATAAAAAATAGGCACGTGATGCGTGCATATGTCTACTCCTGTTAGATGAGGCCTGGATTTTCTTCCACATCATTTGACAGTCTCAAAAGCAATGGTAGAGGGGAAGATCTATGGGAGGATGGATCGGTTGAATGGACTAAGAAAAATAATTGGACCAGATTGATACACCTTCGAGAGTTGGTCTGTAGACATACGGTTTACCAGGGTTTATGAGCACACACGCTTATTTTCATGATTTGATCAACATAAATCAGTCACAGTAGGTCTAGCCTGTGCACAGCCGGGAACCTCCCGGTAATACCGGAGGGTTACCGGATGTGCACAGGCTACAGTAGGTCAGCATGACCAGTCAAATTATTTTGGTCAAATTATTTCTACCAGTGAACTCATTTTCTTTTACCTTGTAAATGATGTTTATATCATTAATTTATGCAATAATATCAGTAAATGGCTTTAACAGGTGGTGCCTTAAAAAGGTTTTAAAAGGCCGCTTAGTTTTATTGGTTAAACAAGGAAATACCGGTAAGAACCTGAAAATTATATTCGTTTGATGGCCTTGTGTACTGATAGAAAGTTATAGAAGGAATGAAGATTGTTGTTTTTTAATGTACAAATTAAAGAAAAAATAGTTGACCATCCAACTTTTAAATCTTAACCACCTGAATGAATGTCTGACTGGTCATGCTGACTGCCAACTTTGCCATAGTTATTTCGAGCACTGCATGTAAACACCCCCTAACTACCCCTTGTTTTTGTGATTGTTTCAACAAAGTGATTGTTTCAACAAATGGTTTCAACAATAAATTAAAATTCAATAATAGTTCAGCAATAGTTTTCAGTCAACGGAACGAATCTGGTATTAAAGACTTATCTGCTGATTCTAAGCCTAGTTACTGGTTAATAGTGAATTGTGAACACATGTTAACACGCAGCAGATATACCTGAAAAGAAAGAGAAAACAAATAACTCAATTTACGAAATATTATTACCGAGATTATTACAGTCAAACGAACGATAAGCTTATACACTGAATCGTCCGGTTATACTAATTATGGCCTGAACAACAACATGATCGAAACACATTCATGGTCGAACAAACATGGTGTCAACTGAGAATATTTAACAAAATAAATCACTCTCACTTCATAAAAACATGTAAAACGAGAAAGAAACAGCTTACCTTTAAAATAAACTACAGAAACTACAGTTCATTATACTTCGAACGCGTCTATTATTAGTATACCGCAAACGGGTTCGAAGTATAATGAACAGGATGGCGCCAAGTTTCACAAGGACGAATATTACGACACAATAAACATGTAAGTAGAACAACAAGGTTTATAAATGTTTATTTTGTTGAGTATTCATAGGTATAATGCTTGATATAATTATATAAACAATGTGGCTATTATATTGCATTAATTTCGCACTGCAACTGTCCTAAATCTCACCAAACTTACAATGAAAGACACATACACCTTATGGTAGATATAAATACACATTATTTCATTATATTATAAAATAAACTGCAAATAATAGATGAAAATATCCTCTAATTTGGACATATCGAATAAATTCCAATATAAAAACAAATTGGCGCACAACGAACTTGGGCCACTTGTGATAAAACATGTTCCTGTATTTCTTACCCAAAATGCAAGTAGTCTAATAACCCAAGACCAAGTACTAAAAAACTACCATACCCATCGGTAGTGCAGTACCGTGCCCATGTGTGCAGTCAATGCATCAGATAAACAATGGGCTATACCAGTAATGGGTGTATAGTTTTACCACAAGAAATATGTTTGTTCAGTTTTGAATGGTTAATATATCTGCACCAGTCCACCAAGTCATGTGTAAAGTAATGATTTTCCTTCATCTGAAATAATAATAATAGTAATAATAAAATACATATTTATACAGGATAACCTCGTCAGCGCCTATATTGGTACTGTTATCAATGAGGGTCCTGTTTTACAAAATATATCTACCTAAATTTTAAAAATATAATTCCTGATATGAGTTCAAACTTCGAATTTGAACTGGAATTTCATTAAAACAGTGAGGTCCTTGAAAGTAAAAAGATTTTTTCGCAGCTTCAGTTTTAACCATGGGTAATCTTAACAATGTTTTCCTACTCCTGGTCTCATGATTGTGATCGATCTTATTTACATAATTATCAAAGGCGGGGATGGAAGTTCCTTGAAGACATTTCAAAGTTGCCGCCTTTAACTTTTTCACATTAGAAATTGACATAAGGCCACATTCACCAGCGTTTACATTAGATCCATGGATTATCTAAATTGCTCTTGCTTGCAAATGTTCAAAATTTTGCATCATCGTGTGTGACACTTTCAATACTGGTGTAGAACAGTACGTTATGGTTCGTAAAATAAAAGCCTTATGGACTAACATGGCAGCAGCAAAAGAAGTCAAAGAACTCCTCACTCTTGACAGAAGCTTTATCCGAGCAGATACCTTTTTTAGTACCCCATTCAGATGTGCATTCATATTTAACGTAGGATCCAACCAGATTCCCAGATACTTGTAACTATCCGCAGAATTTATAAGTTTTTCATTCATAGACACCATCAAGGGTTCTTTTGATGAGAGTCTTTTGGCTGTTCCAAATAGTAACGAGTTCCAAATAGTAACGATTCAAATTTATTACCAGCCTGTTATTATCAAGCCACTTAGAGATGTTGTTCATTTCAGTTGTTAAAGTTACTATTTGATTTTATTATTCGTTACTATTTGAGGTGTATTTGAGGTGTATTTGAATTTTGCAGTTTTTAACGCATTTTAGCAGATCGTTAATCTGTAATAGAAATAGCAAAGGTCCCAAAATAGAACCCTGTGGCACCCCATACTTCACAAGTTCAGAATTTGATTTAGCATTGTCATACTGAACGATCCAGTTTAATTCAACTTCCATAACTCCATAGAGAGGTAATTTCGACAGTAAAATGGTATGTTCAACTGTGTCAAAAGCCTTCTGTAGGTCGATAAACACCGCTCCCGTTAACATTCCCTTGTCACTCGCTCGGCGTATGTTATCCAAAAGAAAAGTCACTGCGAGCTCGGTATTATATCGTTTTCTAAAGCCAAATTGTGACTCTGTAATAAGATTATTTTGCTCCAGATATTCAGCCAATTGATTATAGACTACTCTTTCCATATATAAAACACTATAGCAATCACTTCCAACAAATGTAAATAACAATATTAATTGCTTTACTATTGTATATCTGTGCCACGAATCACGATGGTAATTACGCCCCATCCAAAACGTAGACGCATGTATGCATTGATTGAAATGGTTCAACACTGGAATCGGCTCGGAGTCCTTGATTCGTGGGTGTTGACCAGGGGCCACGGAGGGAGAGGGGCTGGGGGACTTCAGCCCCCCTCCCCTCATTTTTTGCCCCCAAAAATTAGGGGATGGCTAAAAGGGATGATTCAAAAGGACCTTTCTGTTTTTGTCTGTTCTTTATTTTTGGTTAGGTCAGGGTTAAGCTACGGTTTAAGATTATGATTAAGGTTATGGTTAGGATTAGGATTGAGATTAGGGTTAGAATTAGTAGTTCTAGAAAATGTGAAGGTCGTCATCCCTTTTAGCCTTCACCAAAAAATTAAGTTAAAAAGTTAAGGAATATGACATGTATACTTCTTGACAGTTAGCCTTTAATAGGCTTAGTTATTTTTAACAGTCATCCACAGCCTATATATGCATGCAGTGTTTATAAAAGCATTGTTAAGATAGAATCTGTTTAAAAAAAAAACGATTGTTGTGTTTAGCTTTTGAATTGTTTAGCTTTTGAATTGATTTACGCTATTGAATCATGCCATAGAATCGCGCTTGCTGTGACTGTGTATACATTTGAAGTTTAATTAATATTAAATTCAATGAATTATTGTTTATGAACTTAATTTTTCTGTTAAAACATCCTTCAAAATGCAGGAAATAGCCGTTTCGGAGGCTTAGAACCCCTAGAGGTTCTCCTTTTAGCCCCCCCCCCCCCCCCGACTTTAAAACTCGCTGCGCAGCCCCTGTTAAAGGACATTGGCAACAAACATTAAGTTTGTCTAATATGAAAGAACTCGTAAAATGATAGAGCAACACCTTTTACAACTTTCCCGTATTTTACTTCGTTTTTGAAATATTTCAGTTTGTTTGATATGTAAATGAGATGATCTGTGACGTCAGGTGTGGGGTGGAGAATTTTCACTCATTAAAATATTAGTTACATCTTCAAGTTTGTTCCACAAATTTACTTGAAAATGTGCGTATAACAACTCCCCATGACAATGAACGTTGTAAACTTAGCAATCACTGAAATATAATACATTTTTTAATGAGTGAAAATTCTTTACCCCACACCTGACGTCAGAGACCATACATATCAAACAAACTGAGATATTTCAAAAACAAAGTAAAATACGGAAAAATTGTAAAAGGTGTTAATTTCATATTAGACAAACTTAATTTTTGTTGCCAATGTCCTTTAAAGTGCCACTACGATCAAATTTTTACCTATCGATATTTTTACGTATCTATAAAGCAGAGCTTCTAAATATTACTCGGCAGAAACCGTTTTGCGATTCGACGATGGCAACTATTATTTTTCTGACTCCGAATCTGGAGTTGTTATGTCCGCCATTAATCGTTCATCTTCCTGACCAGCGTAACGAAGTGACGTCAGATTCTCAACGCGAAGACTCCACATGGCTAATTCTTCAAATAAATCAAGGTCGTTTTTTCAAATTATTCGTCTGAAAGGCTGGACATTTTATCTACTTCTCGAAGAAAACAAGAAATCGACTGAAATCCAGGCGTAGCATTGAGAATTTGACGTCATAAACAATATTACCTTTTGAAATTGCGGCCTCACTTGGAACACGTTTTTAGTTATGGTGGCCTAAATAATAGTGATTTCAGAGCTCAAAATACTTACTTCAAAATACCATTTTTTAGTTTTTTATTACATCGATGATCACTTTCGACCCTGAAATACTATTCTATGCTAAAGAAAAAGACGGGGATAATTTTCATCGTAGTGGCACTTTAACGCTATTAAGGTAGCAGTTTAACAACTAGAAATGCTCGCCTGTTCTATCCCTCCCTAGAAGAATGAATTTTCATCCTACCCCCCCCCCCCCCCCACCCCCCCCCCCCCCCCCGTCTATTATATAACGAGAACGTGCATATCCTTCGCAAAAACCTGTTTATTTACTTAGAAATTAATCGACAATCAGGTGGCCGCTTCGTCGTACCTGTATATGAATTTAAACGTGTTGTGCGTGTATAGGCAGTGTAGAAATACAATTCTCAAACTCATTAATAATTCATGAGGAAAACACAAAGGAAAATCATAACCGAGACGACGTTGGCGAGGTGTTTAAGGCTAAGCGAGTCGCCCGAGGATTGATATATCGCTTAAACACCGAGGTCTAAGGTATATAACCGCCTTATATCATCATTGGTAAAGTTTAGTATTTATGAGGTTGATAAGTACTTATCAACCTCATGAATAACTTTTAGGTTGATATCAGAGATAATGGCCACTAGAGAACAAAGGAAACTGAACCAATGATGATATAAATGTGGTAATAAGCGTCCTTATTATTACATTGAGTCTGTTTCCTTTGATGCGCCATACATCCCTATGAATACTAATTAGATAAGAAAT
>JAYKKM010000062.1:1947500-1952500 GCA_035772405.1 Chrysogorgia sp. JL179-B06 | reverse complement strand
TTTATATATTTTGTCCATATTAAAATAGTTGGGTTAAAGGTTTGTTTATATTTCTACCACTTGATAATATATAACAACTATAAACACTTGCGTTGAATTATAAACTGTGAAAACCCTGATATAAGAAGTTTTAGGATATATTTCTATGCTATGTATTCTATAGTTTATGAATTATGGTCTAACACTTCAATCATACATGTCATGTACATGTAGATAATGATCTCAGACTCTCAGTGTCTGTGCCTGATGTAAACTTGGGACATTGATAAGCCTAGTGTATTTCTATTAAAACTATACAGAAATATAGTTTAAGTATACTGTACAGTATGTGACGAAGGACACACTCACAGACAGACTGTCAGACACACATATAGACACATGATATTAGAACTAAAAAATGTATGTGCTAAATTGCTAATTTCATTTCCTGTATCCTCTCCAACTTCTAGTTAAATTTGAGAGTTTTGATAATTCAGCAGTTGGTGCAAACCTTGCCACTTCAGGAACGTCTAGAGAAGTACAATGTGAACGTTATCAAAGTAAGTTAAAATAATAATCCTCTTCTGGCTTTATCATTTTATTTTATGGGTTTTGTGTTACTTGGATGCAGGTCCTGGTGCTATGCATTGATATGAAGTTTTAACCTGACCACCACAGCACCACTGTCTGCACCTATCACACTGAATCATTCGGTGGAAGTCAGATGCCTTTATAGCATAAGGGTGAGACAAATTACTTTGCTAACAGTTTATCTTCTCAGTAGCCAACTACTGCCGCATAGGCAGTACATATATCAATATACCAGTACATCATTGTAACCTTCGCTCTCCATCTAAGTTTCACAGGCAATCAGAAGGTTACAGATTCCTGTACGGGACTGATCAGAATAATTTTTCTGAGGATATGAGCTTGACGATTGTCCACGTATCGTCTGTATACTGCGAGCTCTCCCACATTCACTACAACAATGTGTATATCAACACATATTTGGTATTTGACTTATATCACTCTGTGCTTGCCAGTCACCCCAGCCTTTGCACAGTTCCTTCATTATTATATAACCTCATTACCGGTATATCTTTGTTTATGAAAGATTTAACATAAGACTGTGTCAGGCCATATTTAGGGGTGCACCGGATTTAGTATCCGGCCGGATAGTGGATATACTCGCTATCCATATCCAGCCGGACAGTTTTCCAAGTATTACATTTGTGTTAATTCAAATATAGTAATAATATACATGAATACAACAAAACCGCAATATTGAGCTAATGTTTACTGTTCCAGTATTGTTGGTTATGGTTAACTGTTGCAAAAAGATAAGTTTAATAATGAAATTTAGTAACAATATAGCTCAAACACAAAGTCTCTCATAACAGTTAACACTTACTGTATTAACAACTTAACATGTTTCCATAATGCCACTTCAGTTTGTTTACATTTATAAAATGTATTAATGTTTCATATGAAGGTATAAAAGGACATTGGCAACATAAATCAAAATTTCAAATTTTAGTCTTTATGATTAACAAACAGGCTTATGAAGTAAACAAAACTTATTCAAGTAAACAAAACTACATGTACTCTTGTAACCAAGCAACAGCACTAATTTTGACCAAAGACAATCCTGCCATCCACCATCTTGTTGTAATACTTTGACTAATTAACTGGGAAGTTGGTGACATCACACCCGGGGTAAACCTGATGAAACTACTCTGTGGGTAGCCGAGTCTCTGCAGAATGCTTTTTAAATTGAGTTTCAAATATATAAAGACACAAGGATGCCTACATAAAAAATTTCGCTTTACCCTGGTCACACACAGTTACAGTTAAATTATTCTGCTTGTGGTCTTTTAGTACAGACTGACCAAACAGTCTTCACTGCTTAATTGGAATTAGCCCCACTCAGTGACCAATCATACAGTATTTCTGGAAAACTTTGTCAATCCTGATGATGAAACTGGCCATATAAAAATAGTGATAATTTAGTTCTGCATACACTGTTGTTTGGATTTTTAAGCATGCTAATTCTTGTTCATCCAAACCTCTATACATGTTCTAACCTTGTTTTACATTAATATTTAAAACATTAAATTAATTATATACAAGTGTTACAACATTGAAACCAAAAATCATGGTAAACCTCCTTTCATATTGTCACTGATTAATATACCAGATAATATTTTATAATATATTGGTCAATATTTATGTTTTTCCTCAGCCTCCTGACTGGTGGTTGTTGGCATTACTGAGGCCCTGTCACAAAGGCAAGATTATGGCTACAAATTCATGCATGTGCAAACATTTGGCAGTGGTGTTGTGTTTACCACAATATTTCACGTGAGCAAAGTTGTTTTTGAGCCTCTATTCCCATCGGACGTACCACACCATACATTTCAATGTACTGCGATGCTCTTATATGCAAAATTAAATGAAATTAATTCACTACGATAGTATAGTCTGCATGCAGGCTAGTGTACAGTGACGGTTAAAAGTTTTGTAACGCCTTCGTCGACTAAATTGCGTGTAATCTTCATGTACACGCAGCATTTTTTCACCCACTCTTCATGTAATTACACCAAAAAATGCACAAAGCTTCGTGTATAACATGTAGATGCACTATACAAAGTTTTTGCGTGTAGTGAGTGGGGTGTATTAAAATATTCAAAAGGTGAGAAATTGATATGCATCTGATAGTGTCTATTGAGGCATAGTTAATTCTTTCATGTTGACATCGAATTTGTGCAAATCAAAATAAAATAATTTATTATGCCTCAATGAAGACACATCACAATGAGTATGAAATGTCTTACCTTCTCATTAAACCCACTACACACAAACTTTGTGTAGTTATGCCTCAATTCAGAGCTTTGTGAAGTCTCTGCAGTTTTGAGCGCAGTACATAATCTTGTGTGTGTAATCGCTCTGCATGTACACTAAGACTACTTGCACTTTACACACACGAAGGAGTTACAAAACGTTTAAGCGCCACTGTATATAGTACAATACAACTGAAGTGAGAAATTCCAAATCAATATTGACACTTGCTTTGTACTTAATACCATTACAGAAGCTTGTGTGAGAAGTCACAAAAATGTAAATAATCTGAAAGTCAATGAATCTCATGTGTTGAAGCAAGCCCCACACAAACCTAGTGGTTCAAGATATCAGGTAACTATTTTATTGTAATGATATTATTATCATTATCATAATACAATGGATAAACTAGATAAACTAGGTAAAGTTAACTACATGTTGTCAATGCAGAATGAGTTCTAATTGTTGCAATTTGAAGCCCAAGATTTTTGTGAGATGCTCGCAATTTGTAAGACTAGAGGTGGTGCCAAAGTGTTTGACGTTGTAGATCTACTGTATCTATCAATATTAACGTGCCCCTAACCCCAATTTTTTTTAGAATGAAAGCACTCCTAAAATTAGGAAGGTTCTTTTAAATTTTGGCAATATAATTTTTGTTCTGAAGTTGTTCCAGCTTTTGTAATATGCAAATGAATTGTTGAAGATCTATTTTCGAGTATACACCCTGTATCTTCAAAGTTCAAAACCATTCATCAAACTTTCTCGAAACTTTGCATGTATTTACAGACAAATAAACTAAAAAAGACAGTTCAAGTTATGTAGTTGTCATGGTAACTGATTAGTTCCAGACCTATTAATTTAAAAAACAAAACTAAGTGCTGATCATTTTGAAGTTGGTAATATTGAAGGAAGATGCTACAAACTTAACTAATCTTATACTAAAGTGTGAAGTTGTAGTAAACTCTGATTATACTGCTGCAACAAGTCCTAAACTGCTGCAACAAGTCCTTATATTAATGGGGTAAACTGTATGCTGCCTGTTGTCAACGTCATACAACGTTTGTGTCAAAAAGGAACCGACATTGCAAAATTTGCAGACATTAATTTATTTTAATTAATCTTCTACTGCATGTCTGTTGGAAATCAATCAATATATGGTTTGCTCTTATTATCTTGATGATATTGCTGGACATCCTGTTCTTCATTTTATACTAATTTACAGTGCTAGTACACAGATAGTTCTTATCTGAACATATTTACCTTACCTACTGGATATATAACTGATAATGAAATCTTGAATTGTTTCCTGTACTTTGACATTCATGTAACAAAGTCCTTTAAATATTAAATTTATATATAAAATAAATTTAAAAAATTTGAATTTCCTGAATTGTTATACGTCACACTTACACTATATAGTCTATATATGTGCACAATATCCTTTTCGAGCGTTTTTATTTGTAGCGTTCACACAAAAACGGACGAAAACGATGTCAATTGATGTGCCAGTCTTATTGGTTTTCTACATGTTTACGTCATTGTTTTTATATTACCATTAAATACTTCACATTAGCGACTACGCAGTAGATGATACATGTACGCCCAAGCGTACCTATTTTTTAGTTTGTTTGTCTGTAAATACATGCAAAGTTTGGAGTAGGGATGAGCCGATTGAGAAAAATCCAATTTACCGATCCGATAAATTCCGATACGATTTACGAGCTGATCGGCCGATTTATCGGTGGTTACCGATATTGGTCACCACAAATTCTTAACAGTTGAATTTCGGGCCAAACTTCACTTCGCATTGAACGAGCCATATGGTACGCATTACCAACCGCAAGCAGACTAAGACCGTCACCGATGCAAATGTGATGTTAACATTTAGGCTTCATGTTTGCGTCAGTTTGAAGGGTGGATAAGCTGAGGTTGTCAATGCAATCTGACTATCTGAGACTGTTGCTCACATGTCTCTGGCTTTTAAAATGCGTTCAACTACAATCGCGTAATTTTAGTTAGAAAAACACCACTTGCAACGTTCTACTTCCAGAAGATATTGTATATATTATTGGGCAAAGATGATGTGTCGGTAACCAACTGCATGACAAAGTACTTTAAGTACGAATGACGGAAGTCGGAAATAAAAAATGTTTCACCTATAAAGAGAAATATGTCATGCGCCA
>JAYKKM010000062.1:1882500-1942500 GCA_035772405.1 Chrysogorgia sp. JL179-B06 | reverse complement strand
ATATTTGGGTCTTCTTGAGCAAAATCATAATATATCTTGTCAGCCGAAAATTTCATCTTCATGGACATTTTTGCTGTTAAATTTATCGCATGTGATGTCACAAGAGTTATTTTTGTGGCAAGTAACAAAGATATATATTATGATTTTGCTCAGGAAGACCCAAATATTACGGATATGTAAAATCGACAAACGTGAGATAGGCACTTTAACCATTATACTTCTTCAAGTCGCATTATTGGCTTCATATCTATTCGACAAGATATTGTAAGCCACTGCATAAAAGCGTTCGCGCATACATGTATATTGCATTTTTGAAGGTGACCTTGGTGTATATTATGGCGAGATACGAACTACTATGGCGAGTACCTTCGATGCTTACCATCCATTTAATATATCTGAAAGCTCAAAAACCTCTTTAACATTTCTAAACAGGCCTTTTATTTAAAAGTAATTTATTTTTAGGTACAGTTCACATTTCTAATCATAACACTTGAAGGTCATTCATTACCCTGGGTGCCAGAGGTTCTTCCGCGCTCGATTACGGGCGGGAAAGCGAACCTCTGGCACCCAGGGTAGTCATTCATTTAAATATTATTCGTTTTTCATTATAATTCACCTTTTTGAGACGTTTTTCTGTTTCTTTAGTTAAATGTTTCAAAGGAAATACAAACAAAAGTAGCTAAATACTTTGTGAAAATTGCAAGAGGAAACAACATAATCATTAAAAGACTTGGCAAGAAAGTTACCACCATCTACAGCGAAGCAGTTATTAGAAATCCACGCAATGAACTCCTGAAGATTTGTAAATTTTTGAACGTCTTGTGCTCCGAGGACTATTTAAAAGCTTGTGTGAGTATTGTCTATGATAGACCATCCAAATCTAGGCATACAATTAACTGGGATGATAACACTAAAAATATTATACTGGAAAGTATCACACAAATACCATTTCTTAATAATTACAAGTTTAACGAATAAATTGCCAATTATCAGAACTCATAGAAACACCATCAACTTGTCAAACATAATAATAATAATAATAATAATAATAATAATATTTTTCTCTCTGAACTAGAACCCAAGCATAAATTACATCAGCTTAGTAACAAATTCTAATTAATTACATCTAAGCTTCATTATTAGTTGTTCAAGACAGTAATTTTTTAACTCTATGGCGCCAAATATAGTTTGACCCAATATAATAGCTGAAATTGAACAGTCACGGATAACGCCTTTCAAAACATCCTTGTCTCTTGAAAATGCTTTTAAGTTTGACCATACATCTTTATGAACTGTTCCAAGAGAACCAAAACATAGCACAAACAATTTCGTATCGTAACCATTTCTCTTCAAATACTCCACCAACAGGTCATTATTATCAC
Organism: Chrysogorgia sp. JL179-B06; assembly: GCA_035772405.1. NCBI lineage: Eukaryota > Metazoa > Cnidaria > Anthozoa > Scleralcyonacea > Chrysogorgiidae > Chrysogorgia > Chrysogorgia sp. JL179-B06. The sequence goes on along the minus strand of JAYKKM010000062.1, from coordinate 1,941,118 downwards.
AAAGTTATTATCTGAGTTGGTAGATTGTACACTACGCTTGATCCTATTCAACTTCAGTGATTCCATATATTAATAAATATGAAAACTGCTAAGTTCTCAAAAGAACTGGATATAATATGAAAAGGAGAAATAAGAGAACTTCATTATGTCGAAACATAATTAAGTAAGAGTACTTAAGTATATTACTCAGGTCAGATGGAGAATGAGAGCTACGCGCGCGTGACGTAGATATCAAGAATAAATTAAATAGAGGTTTCTAGAGTCTAGTGACGTCACACGTTAGAGTCGTCGATAATATCGATATGTTTATTGTAGTGCTCGAATGCTTAGCTGTGGAAATATTACTGATGTTTGAGTTAGAGTCAACTTCCTCCTCTGAAATAGATATCGGTAATGATTTTTCATCTCTAGAATCTATGCCGACTCTAATGTGTGACGTAAAAAAGGTGATTTGACAACGCGACGAGGTGGGACAAAATTGGTGTAATTGAAAATCCGATTGAAAAACCGATACCAGCATAAGATTTAGCACATCAAGAAGTACCAAAATGGGTCATAAAGAGTAGAATTTTTCGTTTAATAGGCACTTAAAAGACGGACGTTTAGTTGTAGTCGTCAGTTCATTTTTTTATACTCCTACTAATGAAGCAAATATAGTTGTTAATATGTATTCTCAACAAAATTAACACCCAGGGCTTTATGTGCACGGTAGTTGGAGTCTTGAAATAAATACTTTTCCCCCCTTTGTTCAACTGAATCATGTCTAAAGCTAATTACCATCGAGTTATTAAATCGAGGTATTATACAACTAAGATTTAAAAGTCTGACGAAAAACTCGTCGTCTCACAGATTTACGTCGCAAGAAATCTTAAACGTACATCAAACAATACAATTTAAAAGTTCAAAATAAGTTACTTTATCATCTTAAACGTTTTTCCAAATAAAACAATACATTTTTTGACGTTATAGGCACTTTACTGGTTGCATGTGTTCTGTTAAAAGGTATAACATATAAGAGAAAAACTACAGATCTATACTTATGGAGATTACTTTAAAATAAAATTCGTCCTCACTAAATTCCGTGATGTATTTGTCACTTGTTTGATGTGAGACGACGAGTTTTTCGTCAGACTTTTAAATCTTAGTTGTTTAATACCTCGATTTAATAACTCGATGGTAATTAGCTTTAGACATGATTCAGTTGAACAAAGGGGGGAAAAGTATTTATTTCAAGACTCCAACTACCGTGCACATAAAGCCCTGGGTGTTAATTTTGTTGAGAATACATATTAACAACTATATTTGCTTTATTAGTAGGAGTGTAAAAAAAATGAACTGATGACTACAACTAAACGTCCGTCTTTTAAGTGCCTATGAAACGAAAAATTCTACTCTTTATGACCCATTTTGGCACTTCTTGATGTGGTAAATCTTATGCTGGTATCGGTTTTTCAATCGGATTTTCAATTACACCAATTTTGTCCCACCTCGTCGCGTTGTCAAATCACCTTTTTTACGTCACACATTAGAGTCGGCATAGATTCTAGAGATAAAAAATCATTACCGATATCTATTTCAGAGGAGGAAGTTGACTCTAACTCAAACATCAGTGCGAGGGAACTATCAAAAGGTCGCTCTTTAGATCTCTTAATAATATAAGAAACGCCTTTGTAATTATACACTTTGCCTCCCTACGGCAATGTGAATGTGGGACAGTAGACAGCCCGACAGCAGCGCATGCGCCATGGATATGATATGGGACGAACTGCGCTATCGTTCTATATCAATACATGTCTTACTGAACATAGAGACTTGTACGACTGTCTTAGCGTTCAACTTAATCCAGAATCTTTTCATCTTGTTTACGAAAAAATGAATGTGAATAATTTTGGCTTAAAACTTGTCTAGAAGAACATCGAGTGTTGTTCGACAGCATCAGTGACCAAATACCAATCTGTTGTCCTGCATCAATGCTGGGGGTCTTTCCTACAGTATTTTCTTGAAACTGAAATCGAAAGGGATAGTTTTGAAATTTAATTCCTAATTACAGCATCCTATTTATTGCTTTAAATTATACATATTACAGTAAGTTGTGTATTCGAACTCTCATTACCCGAAGAACCAGCGTTACTTCCTGCATATGGGGATACTGTACAGTAGATACCGTACCTGTACTAAACAATTTCTTAGTATTGGATTAACGGTTTGTCCTTAATTGTTGTATTGTACATACCTAATTTTGTTGTGATAAAAATCCAATGTTGTCATTCATCTGCATGTATACATTGATGAAGAGTATTTTAATTGCTACACATTTGTTGTCTATAGAAAAAAAAACAAGAAAAATAATTATATTTAACAATGACCAAAAGTTCATATTACTGCAAGCAATGCATGCATAGGAAAAATAATACCTTGTACATTTCAATGTTGTAAATTTCTTTTTTGTAGTTTGATAGCTATGAAACCAGCGACAGGCAAATAACTCAAAAGCAAATTCAAAGCAAACGCAATGAATTCACCCAGTGCGCCAACTCGAAAACACAAAAGTGTCCAGTACCAGGCAAATCAATCCGTCATAAACACATTTGTAAAAATGTGTCCTGCGGCACCCCTCCAAAACACATTTAAAAAATGTGACCTGTAGCTAGGGGATTCAATGTCGTGCAGTATATACATGTACTATACATGTCTGCACCCGGCCAGTTTACCTTGTCACACTCGTCATCTGGAAAAAAATGTTTCCACTGACTCTATTGGCAACTTTAGCCAATAATATTTCAAAACATATTACTCGTGACTATATTTTTTTAGGGTTTGCTCTGATAGACAAGCCTCTGCTCTTCCTCAATTCTCTTTTGCATATTTTTGTTCTTACCAATTGCTCTCAACCGATCAAATGTCATTGGCTCAAACACAATATCATTAATAGATCTTACCCTTGATGTACTGTAGCTACAAATGTACATCCAACCACTTTCTCACCTTTACCCAGGTCAACGACAACTTTTGGTAAAGTCTGTCCCTGCGACTTGTGGATGGTCATTGCTTACCTTAATCTCAAAGGAATTTGCTCTCGTGACAAGTACTTGCCATCAACCATCCATTCAAATACCTTTGGTGGCACTGGTAGGCATTTCTCACAAGCATTGATAAATGCTGGTCCTTTGTAGCCAGGGAAATGTACCAACACTGCAATTGGTAAACTTGGAGGTCCTGCAGCCTCCGCATACCAAAACTGCTCAACCACTCCAAATGAGCCATTACATAGACCAACGTCTGCCCAAAGGTTGGATGTTAGCATGACCTCTGCATTCTTTGAAAGAAACATGACTGCATCTAAACCTCCAGCTTCATCTGGTTTTGCTGCGGAGGCACCATGGCCAGATTGCTTTGCCTGAATCTTTGCTACTGGTTGTCCAGTACTTTTCAGCTTTTCATAGTTGTACTCAGCCACACTCTTCTTATCAAAGTACAATCTAATTGCTGTATTAAATTCAACCATGTCAACATTATTGGGTGAATGTTGAAGGAGAAGACGCCAATCTTCCTCCGTAACTTTCCCATCTCTCATCCTCAGTAGCAAACTTCTGAATGCTATCGCTTCAGGATTGCTGCCAGCCTGTCGCATAATATCATCAAGAATAACAACAGTGTTAAATAAACGATAGAGACTATGCCCATGATCACTAATAATCGACCCATTCCCAGAAACATATAATGCTCGATCACAGACAGGTGGCAACTGACCAAAGTCACCAAGGAGAATCACTGAAATCCCACCAAATGGCTTATTTTGATTCCCCGTACCAGCACGTAATCTATTGTCTAGCCAAGAGAACATCTTGTGACCAATCATTGACATTTCATCAACAATAAGGTAAGTCTTACCTTCTAATTTTAACTGTAGACGCTGTAACGACTCACCCTGAAGCTCTCTATGGTCATGAATTGGAAGTTGTGCTGAAGAATGCAACGTCTGGCCATTTATACTAAATGCTGCTATGCCTGTAGTTGCTGTTACTAAGCATTTCTCTCCAAGCACTTGTTTCAAAGCATTTATTAGGTATGTCTTACCAGTCCCAGCAGTTCCACAGACAATCATACAAACTGGTTCAGATGTCTCAACACTTTGAGCATGGGATGTTACAATATCATAAGCCAGTCGCTGCTTCTCATTCAAAGTTCCTGGATCAATGGCAGGATGACCATTCTGTGGTTGCGCAGTAAGGGGTTGTCTTCCTCGTTCCTCTGCATCTTTCCTCTGCTTGGAAATCCACCCTGGGCATTCCCTTAACAGCTCCATTGGCACTGACCTTGCTCCCTCAAACCAGTCAGTTCCATTCTCCAACAGCAGGTCACCAGATTGCTCAACGTCTTTTAATATTTTTTTAGTTTACTCTTTTTCTCTTTACTGTAAACTATTTTTAACTATTAACTATTAAAAGGTATATTTTTGCTTTTGTTTGTGATTTTGATGAGATTTTGCATGGCCATCCTCTCCGAAATCCTAAAGAAGAACGCTGAACGCTTGTACTGCAGGCTACATGTAATTTTATAAATAACCGTCAGTTTATAAACAGTTTTAGTATCGCAAAAATTCCACAAAAATACAAACATTTTTTAACTTTTAACTGCATCTACCTGTTCTTTGTCATTTCCTTTATCTTTTGTGAAAGTTTGAAACCATTTTGTTCAGAATTGAAGTACTTGTACTCGTGGGAATAATCAACACGTTTTGAGACCTCTAAATAAATAGGAAGGTAGGCAAGTCCGGCGCCGGAAATCACACACTCGGGTCACTTCAAGAGCGAATAAATCACAGACAAGCGATCCCACGACGATTTAAACGCCAATACACAACACCTCGATGTTTTCTCATTGTACTTAGCTAAATTTGAGTCTCGTCGTATTTTCTCTTCTCCCAAAAATTGCCGATATCAAACTCTATTTCATCACGGAGGCCAGCGTTACGATACTGGCACAGATCAGAGCGGACCTTTTCAAACTGCCGCCATGGCGACCTACTTGGGTGGGGAGGGTTGTGGATTTGTTGTATACATTTTTGTAGTGACAATTTCCCGTCACGGGTCGCCATGGGGGATGATTTGTCGCTCGGCAGTTTGAAAAGGTCCGCTCTGATCTGTGCCAGCATCGTAACGCTGGCCTCCGTGATGAAATAGAGTTTGATATCGGCAATTTTTGGGAGAAGAGAAAATACGACGAGACTCAAATTTAGCTAAGTACAATGAGAAAACATCGCGGTGTTGTGTATTGGCGTTTAAATCGTCGTGGGATCGCTTGTCTGTGATTTATTCGCTCTTGAAGTGACCCGAGTGTGTGATTTCCGGCGCCGGACTTGCCTACCTTCCTATTTATTTAGAGGTCTCAAAACGTGTTGATTATTCCCAAGAGTACAAGTACTTCAATTCTGAACAAAATGGTTTCAAACTTTCACAAAAGATAAAGGAAATGACAAAGAACAGGTAGATGCAGTTAAAAGTTAAAAAATGTTTGTATTTTTGTGGAATTTTTGCGATACTAAAACTGTTTATAAACTGACGGTTATTTATAAAATTACATGTAGCCTGCAGTACAAGCGTTCAGCGTTCTTCTTTAGGATTTCGGAGAGGATGGCCATGCAAAATCTCATCAAAATCACAAACAAAAGCAAAAATATACCTTTTAATAGTTAATAGTTAAAAATAGTTTAAAGTAAAGAGAAAAAGAGTAAAGTAAAAAAATATTAAAAGACGTCATATAATGAGCTTGGGCTACCTGTGATTCAACCTGCAAAGCAACATCCAATCATCAGTTTCTTCACATTTCTCATTGTTTGTTCCATCATCATCACTTTCATTGGTGTCATCATTATCACTATCTTCTGCACCTTCTTCATTCTGATCTGATTGTCGTTCAAACATATTTGACATTTCTTCACAATGACCTATGACATTCTCTTCAGCAAAGTCAGTATGCAAAATAGGTGATAAGTATTAATAAACATTTCATCACTTTCTGCCTCATTGCCCCATGCATTTGATGGTTCACCCTCCCAAGGCTTGAATTTGATTAGCTGATATTTGCAATATCTGCCAAAATCTGGACCGTGAGGGTTTTCCGAGACCTTTGGGAATGTCCGTACAATATAGGGAACTGATCATTTCCTTACCTGTGAGATATTTTATGTACTGTGACACATATTGCATCAAATTCAACTGAGACAACCCTTGACACTTACTGTTGGCAGTTGAACGCTTACCATACTCTTCAATGGTCGATTTTTGCAACACTTCATCACTTTGGTTCTCATTGTCAATGACAACCTTCCTATGAGTGGTAAGCAAATGGTGAACCGGCTTCAACGGTATGTGTCGAAAGTGCAAGGCGCTAACCCGTACTGGTATCAGCGCTTACAGGAATTGTTAACGTTGATAGAGCAGAAAGGCTGTCCTACCTATTTAATTACTTTTAGTGCAGCAGATAGCTACTGGCCAGAGTTGCAAAGACTTTTGCAGAATGAGGAAGATGCCACGCGGTCAGAACGAGGGCAAGCAGTCATTGACAATCCACATTTGACTGATTGTTTTTTTAAGCAAGCGTCTCGATGACTTTATCAGGCATTGGTTGCATGGTGTGTTGGATGCAGATTGGCATTGGTTTCGATTTGAATATCAAGACAGGGGAAGTATTCATGCGCACGGGTGTGCAAAGTTAAAGAACGACCCAGATATTCCAACATTGAGAGGAAAAGCTGCTAAGGCATGGAGTTTACTTGAAACTGAGTCTGACATTTTTTTCCAGCCTGTTATTGATGATGGAAAACAATCAGAGAGGCAGGTGTTAAGGTAAGAACTGCCTGGGATAATACAAGAAACAAGTCTTATATATTATGGCATTACAAAATAACATATATTTTGTTCCTTTTTTGTTGTAGGTAGCCTACATTGATTGGCTTGTGACAACCTTTAATGAGGAGTTACCTGATGAACAATGGAGAATTCCTGAGCCACATCCATCTGCTGTTAGACCAAGTGCGGTTGATGATGCAGATTCAGACTACCACAGGTTAGTGAACAGTGTTGAGAGGCATACCAGATGCAGTTCTGCCCACTGCTTGATACAGAAAAATCGTGGTGTACCTGCAGAATGTAGATTTGGTTTCCCAAAGGGTTTAGAAGAAGAAACCCATTTTAATTATGAATTGTTACCACATTGTAAGATAGGTGCAAAATTAGTTACAAAGAGAAATGACCATAGGTTAAATTCTCATAACAGGGTGATGATTGAGAATTGGAGAGCGAATGTTGATTTACAGGTCATCGTCGACAAGAATGCATGTGGACGGTACATGGCAAAGTATGCAGCAAAGGGTGAACCACGCTCAATGCAAGCATCAGAGATTTTGGGCTCCTGTGTGTCAAGGTTACAGGATAATGATAAAGTATCTTCGGCAATCAAGAAAGCCATAATCCAAGTCGCTGGAGATCGAGATATGGCAGCGCAAGAAACAGCACATATGCTTCTAAGCCTGCCTTTGATAGGGTGTACTTATAGTTTTGTTACTATTTCTTTAGATAATAGTTGAATTGACCATCTCTCGTAGCTCTTCTAGGCTCATGTTGGCATCTGCTGGATGCTGGTGCAAATAAACATTTGATTGAGCCAAAAGCTGATGCCTTTGTTTCATATCTAATGCCCAATAGGGGAACCTTGGGTGAGAAGCAAACCTCCACCTGTACTTACCATTTGGTAACCTTTCAGCAAACTTAACCAAATGCTTAAATGCTTCTGCCAGAGTCACACCATGTTGTCTTGCCCGTGTGGTTGGGTCACCTCTCCCAAATGGGAACAGTGTAGGAAATGCCATCGTTGCAAGACCATCTGTTCTAAATTCATTGACAGCATTACCTTCATTAGTTGGCCAGTCTATTGGGTCAGCTTCATCATTCACTGTCTCACGAATTGCATCTTGATCCTTCCTCTGCCTTTGACGCTGAGGAATGAATGATGTCCTGTCTCCCCCTAAAACAGATTCTTCAACAACAACATTATCTACTTCATGATCCTGAGGTGGCCCTTCATCCTCGTCTTCATGAGGAGATACTTCTGTATCAATAATAAACCTGAGGCCATTAGGAATACCATTCTCTGGTAAACAATTTATTGCCTCACGGTCAACTTCTACACCTTTGAAGTAGGGATTGTTGGTGACTAACCATAACACAGCTTCAAGCACTCGATGTTTACGAACAGTAAAATCTCGATGTGTATTTTCAACGCCATGTCTTCTCGCCACCAAAACAGGTAAATCTGATGCTCTTGAAGGCAAACTATTCAAAAAACTTTGAATATCTTGGGGTAAATTAAGAACATGTCCCTTGTACCCCCTCTGACCACCATGTTTCCTATAAACACTCATAATAGGGCACACCCTTGCAATTAGCATTTCCTCTAATCTGGTTTAACCCTTTAGCTTCTAACTGTAGGGGAACAATACCTGGGTCTATGTCATTCTCTGTACTGTACACTTTCGGTGATTTCTTATCTCTCGTGCATCGATTACATACATACCTTGCAGGATCTTTACTTAAATTCTGCTTGGTTGGCCAGGTTTCTTTGCACACAGTACACTGGCGATGCAGCAGCTGTTCTTGGCTAGAATGGAAACTACCCATTTCGTTTCTGATCCATTCTTGCTCGTGTAAGTGATTCTCTGTATCCTCCCATCCCCCTTGGTGCAGATACTCGTCGCGACTGTCAACATGCTCTTCCTGAAAAGACACGTTATTCGCCCTTCTCTCTCTTGCACTTTCTCTCGCAACCTCGAGTCTTTCCTCTCGTTCTGGCACAGTCTCGTTTTCAATTCTCTCTCCTTGATTTATTCTCACACTTACCAACCTTCTTTCTCTTTCTTCACCCGTTTCTGATGACAGTCTCACTGCTTTATTTTGTCTTAGAACGTCCAGTCTTTCAGCCCGTTCTGGCGTTTCTGACTCAATTCTCTCGGCGGCATTTTGTCTTAGAACGTCCAGTCTTTCAGCCCGTAGTTTGGCGTTTCTGACTCAATTCTCTCGGCGACATTTTGTCTTCGAACGTCCAGTCTTTCAGCCCGTTGTTCTGGCGTTTCTGACTCAATTCTCTCGGCGGCATTTTGTCTTAGAACCGCCAGCCTTTCAGTACGTTCTTGTGAGGTTTCTGAATCTAGCCGTTCCTGGGACCTTCGTCTTAAGCCATGCAGTCTACTTTCTCGCTCCTCACTACATTCTCGCTGCCTCTTCTTCTTAAGATATTCTCTTCTCTTTCCCTTACTTTCTTCGGACCTCTTTTTGTACGCTTCCCTCCTCTTCGCCAACCGAATTTCCTTCTCCGCGGTTTCATTTACCAGCTTTTGTCGCTGTTGCTCTCTATTTTGCCGTAGTCTTTCGACCTTCTCCTCCTCGGTTTCAACGCGATTTTGCTCTCGCCGCCTTTCTCTTCCGCTTCTCTTGCTTTGTATTGCTTGTTGTTTATCCATAGCAATAAATTTGTTTTTAAACTCACTTTTTTCAAAAAATGTCTCTCTGAAAAAAACCTTTGAATTGCATTCGCAATCATGTGACGGTTTCAATTTAAATATTAATTCAAATGCAGATGACCAATCAGTTTCTGTTGCAGACTATTTTCCAAGGCCAAATTTTCTATGCCGCGCATGAAAAACTATATCTAGTTACCAGGGTCAAATTTTCCGATGGCACGCATGAGGACGGTTGATCATATATATAAATATATATACCTATAAACCCTAACCGGACTAAACGCCGGTCGATATTAGCACCCTCGCCCTCAGGCCTTCGGCCGGCGCTTCGCGCCAGGCGAGGGGATAATAGGTATGTCTGTTATGTATTTACAGCTCGCCAATTCCAAATCTGTTTTCACAATTGAAAACGGTTAAATATTGATCGAGATAAAGGTCGCTAAAGGTCGCTTATACTGTAAGCTTGCTTATAACCATGGGTAGTTTTATAACGCAACCAATGGTCTCGTTATTCCTATATGCTACCAGCAATCTTTTATTACATAATATACGACAATTGTATTATAGTATACAAAATATGTTTGTTCGAGTGTTTGTTAACAAGTTGTAAATAGTTAAGGTTTAGTTTGATTATTCACTGAGCTGTCGCGAAGGTTAGCTAATGGTTAACTTGTACCCTGAAGATGACATTGTAGTCTAAAATTATGTTTGGTAGTTTTTAAACTTTTTAACTTTTAACCTGTGTGTAAGACATATTATGAAGCGAACATTATGATGTATGTATTATATGTATATACATGTCTCATCTATTTTAAGGCACACCACACCGGTTTGTGGTCTGAAAAATATGATTCATATATTCCTCATGTAACGCGTATTCGCCTTCAATATTGGTGTACAGATGATCCAGAAGTGATCCATTATCGGTTGTAGGAAGGTAGATGCAACTTTTGCTGATATGAGGAACCAAATATTTTAACTATCTGCTGTTTCTGATCTTCATCTGATAGCCTGCAGTCAATCTTGAAATCACCACATATTATGCAATACTCTTGGGTAAATTTATCTAATAAGCCAGTTCGTAATGCGCGTCAAAATGACGTGTTCTGCGTCGGGATAAAACTTATTTTAATTCATAACATCAGGCTAAAACCACAATAGACATTTGCATTTCTATTTTCACTTGCAAATTCGTTACACTGAATTCCCCAGCCTGATATTATGAATTAAAATAAGATTTATCCGTCGCACTGGCTTATTGTCATAGAATAGTCAAATGAACACTCTTTGTCCCAACTACATGTATGGTTGTCCAATTACGTCCTATACATGTCACTTATGAGCTCTCAGCTGGAACTAATCAAAAATACGAATATAGAAATTCGCTTCGCGCGAAAATATTCGCGTAGTGCAAAACCGCCATAAGCGTCGAATCTCAACTGGGCGGAAAATAAAATTTTCCTTTGTTATGTGAGATATCGCGAGGAACTAATTTTTATAAAAGACAAAAGGAAAAGTCGAGTACAGTATGAGCACAGAATATGAGTATGCGAACACAGAATATGAGTATGCGGGCACAGAAGGGACAGAAGCGTTCCTGAGCGCACACCCGAGCTTGCCAGTTGCTCCATATTGTAAACACAGTACTGCAATTCATTTATGAGTGATATCCCAAATAACAGCAAATATAACCTATTCAAATCTTGTGAAATTGTTGTAAATCTATAAGCCATTGATCACAACAGTTAGTGAACAGTGGGTGATTTTAGAAATGTTGATCGAAACGCAAAGTTGTCAAGTCAAGCGAAGATTTATATTTAGAAACGTAAACACTGAAGTAAAACAGAATCAGGGAGCAATTGTGCCTGAAACCTATATAAGAATAGAAACCATTCTAACACACACCAGTATGGAAAGAAGGGAGAGGGAAAGCCAGAAATTAAAAAGTGAGCTAGAAGTATTCGATAATATTAAGTCTTCTAGAATCAAGTAAGGGATAGATCTTACTTCGTGTACCGGACACAGAAATTTGTATGAGTAAATTTTAGTTAGCACTGTATAGAACTGGCTCGTTCTTTAAAAATCCCGTTTATTTTATCTATAATAGGTTTAATTCATAAATTGGAGAACGTCAGGACAAAAATAAACGGGATTTTTTAAAGAACGAAGCCGCTAAGTCAGTAGGAACAGAATACCAGTAACGCTTACTATTAAATGGTCATTAAACCGTGTCAAATTGTTGAAAATTGTCGTACTAGAATTGCTTCGTTCTTTAAAATTACATAGCTAAAATTACTTGGCTAAAAGTTATTAATAAATACGATTTCACATTCTTGATTTATGTCAGTAAATTTAAGTTAAAAAGTTGACGGATATTCTATAATCGCTCCTCCGTCTCTGAGCTAGCTAATTTATAATCATCTGCATATTTTGAAAACAATATATTTCTGAATTTTGAATAATATGTAATTCGTCTTAAAGTTTACATATCATGATCAGTTATCACTACAAAATAGCGAAAGCTCGAGAAAAAGCTTGTTATCGTGTGGGGTATATAGGTCTGGTTTAATGCTAAACACATTGAAAATTGATCATCTTATCGCTGACCTTATCATTTCATAATATTGACCTTATCATTTCAGTTGGTAAAAGGGTCAAATTACAGAAAGTTCGTTCTATTTTAAAACCCCATTTAATTTGATAACTATCAACAAGTACACACAATATAAACCTTCGACATTATATTTAGAAAGATTTTAGAGCAACCTGGTTTGTATTTCTGCCTTTAAGTGTGGTTTCAAAAGTGGACGGCCCGAACGGGTATTCTATAAGGGTCTTACTACATCCCGGGCGTTCTTTGTCAGCGCCCGCGAGCACTCGTCTTCTGGACGATTAAGGAAACCCAACCCCAACACAACAAAAGATCCTAACCCTAACCCCCCGCCTAATTAGTAAACTAACCCTAACCCGTTAGGCGGGGGATTAGGGTTAGGATCTTTTGTTGTGTTGGGTTTCCTTAATACTAATAAAAGGATCGTCCAGAAGACGAGTGCTCGCGGGCGCTGACAAAGAACGCCCGGGATGTAGTAAGACCCATTCTATAATTGCTCCCAAATTGTGTCTTTTCCTCGGACGACTATACCCTTGAGCGCTTCATATTGTAAAGACTTTCCTAAAGCAGTGTGAAAAATATCAATATCCTCGTCCGACAAATTATGCCAAAAGCAAAGCAAATGCTTGTTCGCAGGCCTCCCGGTTTATTGTCACGTTCTTCGTAACCGGAACCATGTTTTTCTGTTTCCGGCGATGGATTATCATTATCCCAGAGTCTCCGTTTCCCCCCGCAGGTCATTGGGAACGCAGGCCAGGGGGAACGCAGGCTCTGGGAACGAGATTGGAGTAGTGGTAGAAAAGGCGGCGAGGGGATTATTGCGAATTCGTATTTCTAGTAAGACTATACACACACACTTTAGTGAATAGCGTAGAGTCTGGCTGCTATTAATAGCTCAAAAAGAGGACAAACAAACCAAATTTGACTCACAAATTATTGCAAATGAGCTATTTCTTTTGTTATGGCCGCAAGAATTATGGGTAAAAGCGGACAAACATCGGTACTGACGTCATCTCGACGGAGCGCTATTGCAAGCTGTGAGGTTTATAATCTGTCAAGAAATAGGATGAGTTTCTGTAGCAACAGAACAGACTTCAGCATGATCAGTAGGCCTGCAGATAAAACAGTTAAATCAGTTTATTTATAGTTGAATTAGACGAGCAGTAGCTGACGATTTATACTGCAGTTGAGTTGGATTAACAGCAAACCATTGTATTTAGGAAGACAAATCAGTTTATAGTTGAGTTTGATTGGCAGCAACAGACCAGTGTATAATAAGAAGCTAAATCAGTTTATAGGTTGGGTGGAAGAACTCAAAAACAACACTTCCTCATCCTTGGTTTTTGGCCATCATATCATCTTCAAAGGCAAAATCTAATTATTTTTAAATTGGTCCGGCAGATTATATTAGCACTCATGGAACTGCCACATCAATTTTCTCTTCACTGATAAATCGAAGACACTGCTCCTGGGACTTGTCTCTTACGACTCGAAACTAAACGGGTAAAGAAACATACTTTGGTCTACGGTTCGTTACTTTTGAATTAATGTATGTCAAACAAATGTATAAGTTTTAAATAACATACTGTATGAGACAGTTGCTTATAGATAAACACAAATAAGCTATTTGTCTTCGTTATTGTCCATGGAATGGTCTACGCACTGGTCCAATGTTTGTCTTGTTTTACAGGTTAATGCCGTACGATTACTTATAGAAATATCAAAAATATACTTACAACATTCAATGTATTCTGTCTCAAAAGATTTCTCGAAAACATAGATACGATAGTCGACCTTTCATGACCATCTTTCATGCCATTTCAAGTTCTTGGTCCTTCGTAATATAGACTAGAAGTTACTATCGCAAGGGAAGTGCTGCCTCGAAATCCAAGGCAGTTGTGATATTGTGCAAAATTGCAAAAATAAGTGGTGGGCTTATTGAAGTCAAAGTCGCACCGGAGGTAATATAGAGCTTTGTACCCATGCGGTTATGGTTCAGGTAATACCAGAGCAGTGAGTTCTACATATAGATATATATGGAGTTCACAATGAGCTTGCTGGACCATAGGTACGTACTAACTCTGGGGCACTCTGGGATACGTTAGACATCAGGGCCCCCTGCACATGCTGCACGTCTGAGTGCCCCACTCGTTGTGTTGTAACCGTTCTCAACATCTATTCACAATATAGTAGTTCATGAACATGTGTAATATTAAACAGATGTAATTTGAACAGTTGCATAAAAATGCAGTTGAACATAAAGATAAAATAGTTGTATACAGTAACATATAGTTCTCTGTACAAGGCTTGCATAAAAATGCAGTTCAATATGAACACAAAACGTTGACATTATAACAGCTGATAAACTAAGTTGATCAAAATTTGTTTCTTGCATAAAAATGCAGTTCAATATGTAAACAAAAAGTTGACATTATAACAGTTGATAAACTAATTAGTTAATCAGAATTTGTTTTGCATAAAAATGCAGTTCAATATGAACACAAAAAGTTGACATTATAACAGTTGATAAATTTGTATAAAAATGCAATTCAATATATCTCACAGCTGTGCATATGTGATATGTGCATGCTCATATCGTGAGAAACGATGAACTCACACCAATATACACCTAAAATAAGGTAAATCTTATTCACAAACAAATAATTTGATAATTGTGACATTGATAACCATGACGAGTAGCATATTAACAATGACAATTGATCTCCTTAAAATTTAATAGCGAGTTAAATTCTAGTTGCCTTACCTTGACAAGAGTCAAAGTTAAAATTCGCAAGCACAACCAGGCTAAAGCACAGCTGCCAGAAGTTCATCACTAAAGCAGAACACGTTATATGACGATTGACGAATGAAGCTCTCTTCACATTTGATTCGGATAGTTTACGCATCCGGCGATTATACGAACATCTACGAGTACGTCATAACCCAAGTCAAGATTAGTGTGCTGCCTACGGCAAAAATTACAACACATATCCACGCATGCCATGTTTTCTTCGCTAAGTCGTCCTCTTCAATTGCAATACGGAAAATTCCTACTCCAGTATGCTTCTGACTTATGCCACAACCAAATATAGAGCAGTTGACTGCCAGCATCTCGTAAAACTCGCTAAATCGACGTTTCTATTGATCACGTGACAGTGAACAATAACATATTTTTGTCACATGACACGTGTTTCCAAACCCTGTCGGGTTTAATATATTAACTATGATCTGTGCTAAGTTACAGTATGTATTTAAAAAAACGTTACCTGATATGTCTTTTTATCATCCATGTGGTGTCGATATTATCGGGATTGCTCATCGTGAACAGAAAATCAAATCTACTGGACACGCTGTTTCCAAGTAAGTCCTTATGGAAAGCCAAAACTGGCGGCCCTTTCTCGATATATGAGCAACCGAAATAGGCGCTTAATTTATTCTATGTTATACACCCTAAATATCCTTAATACTAACTCAACCTCGCCATCAAACACCTTTGCACTACCGTAGTTACCCTTAGACAGCTTTAGAATGTATTTGGACTGCCTTAGACTGCCTTAGACTAGTTTAGATTGCCTTAGAATGCTCTAGACTGCCTTAGACTGCTTTAGACTGCCTTAGACTGCTTTACACTGCCTTAGACTGCTTTAGACTACTTTAGATTGCCTTAGAATGCTTCGACTGCCTTAGACTGCTTTAGACTGCCTTAGACTACCTTAGACTGTTTTAGACTGCTTTAGCTTGCCTTAGAATGTTTTAGCTTGCCTTAGACTGCTTTAGCTTGCCTTAGACTGGTTTAGCTTACCTTAAACTGCTTTAGACTGACTTACACTGTAAATTCAAAAGAGTCATTTTGACTCATTTGAAGGAGTCATTTTTTGACCCCAGGACGACCCTTCAAAGAGTCATTTTGACTCCTTTTCGGCCTACTCCTTAAAAGAGTCATTTCTACCCTTTACAAGAGTTATTTTGACTCCTCAAAAAGTCGTTTAGAAATGACTCTTGGAAGAGCTAAAATGACGAGAATAAGTTAATTTCTTCTATTTTATTTTATATAAATAAAATAAAAAAATAAAAGTGATTTGACGTGTTCGGCGTTGCTATGACAATTTTATATGGTCGAAGTTTATGTTTCGTTAGAAGAGTTCGAAGAGTTTGAGAGCTGTGAGTTTTTGAGAGCTGTGAAATAAACCTTTACATTTAGCGATTTGGTGTTATTTGTGTGGTCTTGGACGTTCCCCACACAAAAGTGGCGACCCCGGCAGGATATTTCCTGGATAAACGAAGTAAATTGATAAACGAAACTATATGCCTCTGACACGGGGTCAGAGCGAAGCTTCGGCGGTTGAAAGTGAAACAGCGACGGACAATATGGAACAAACCTCGGAGCAAGCAAACAAAGAGAATACCCAACTTGCTGCTTTACAGCAACAACTGGAAACACAAGTAAAAGTAACCCAACATTTGGATAAGCAAACTCAAGATCTCCTGACGCTAGGAACTGAGCGAAAGTTACAACGCCATAAAGTGAATTTGGAAGAGAGAATAAGCACATTACACACCTTGGTAACAAAAATGATCGAGTTGAAGTTCGCGAGTGGTCTCGAAGAAGAAGCAATAACCGAATGGTCGGGAAAAACTATGAGTATTCTTTGGAAACGGTAGAAGTCTGCTAGGAAAAAATGGAAGATAAAAAACAAGCGAAGAAGAGAGAAGAAATCAATGTGCTTGAAGATGAAAAGCGACTACGAATCCAAGACGAAGAAGATTACAGAAAAGAACGTAACAGGAAACTAGATGAGGAGTTCGAATTAAAGCGACATGAAAGGTTGAGGAGAGAGCAACAAACCGCCAAGTTACCAAAGCTCGAAATAACAAAATTCAACGGTACGTGTTTAGATTGGTGTCGTTTTTGGCAGCAATTCGAAGCAGAAGTAGACAAGTCAAACAAGGCGGCCATTACCAAGTTTTCCTACCTTCGTGAGTTGCTTACTAGTGACCAACCGAAAACAGAGATTCTCGGACTTCCATAGTAGCGAAGAAGGCTATGACCGTGCGAAGGAGATCCTGAAGAAGAAATATGGTGTCACTTCAGAAATTGTACAAGCACACGGGAAACACCTTGAAGTTACCGACGATTGCAACGCTTGACCTGAAACAAATCCACGATTTCTACCGTGTCCTGAATGTGAGTGTCAATTCGCTGAAGACCTTGAAGAAATTGGATACCGCAGAGATACTGGTGAGTGAAACGTTGGAAAAGTTGGGTCCCATCAAATCAGACCTCATTCGTACTGATCCAAACTGGCAAGACTGGGGATTCGAAAAACTGTTAGAGGCGCTGAGAGATTTTACACTGAGGAATCCAGAGAAAGAAGCAAGCCCTGGCAAATATGGTAAAAGACCACCCAGACAAGATTTATTCAGAAAAGAAAATCATTACAGATCAACAGAGAAAAGGGTGTTCAAGTGTGTATATTGTGAGTCGACAGAGCACAGAAGCAGTGAGTGTGATAAAGTCAAGGAGATCCCAGAGAGAAAAGAATTTCTCAAGAGAAACAAACTGTGTTACAACTGGTCATATTTGGCATTTCACTCGATCAAACTACATGTTGAAAGGATTTATGGTGAGGAAAATTTCGAGTGTTTAGAAGACCAAACCGGGACCAGTTGCGAAAAATTATCGTGAACTCGTGGCTAGGCTCTCGGCAACAGCTTCCGTGACCGTATCGCAGGGTCACGGGTTCAATTCCAGCCGGAAGGCCTTGAAGTTGCATTTTTCGCAACTGGTCCCAGTTTGGTCTTAAAATGTATGTATTCTAACACTCGAAATTTTCCTTCACCATAAATCCTTCCAACATGTCTTACAAATGTACTGCAGGTACTGGTCATGGAGCAGCAACTTGTCGAAGTAGAAACTGTGGTTTATGTGGGCTTAAGCATCATACAGTACTGCTCAGAAATAACCTAACAAAAACCGAGCCAAAGACGCGATCGTTTTGCGGTTCGTTTCAGTGCGTCTTGCGTTTCGTCTGCGTGCGTCTTGCGGTTGACTGAATCTGAGTTCCACGAGACGCAAGGTTCGTAGTGTGTTCGTCTCACTTCGGAACGTCAACAACCACGAGGAACGACAGTGTTTACAGTAATAGTGATGGTTAAGCTTTTGGAATACGCGAGGAACAGAATTATTTCGTTGAAGTCTACCTGATTTTCAACCGTAAGAATTACGAAAATGCTTGAAGAAGGACCTTGGAAACAAACAACATTGAATTAAAGCACTTTGATGTAAACATTCGTACCATGAAGTTTTATAATCAGTGCCTCGTATTCGACATTCTCGTACTCCACAGCGACATTGGTACCATCTTCCACATGTTGATCCTTATCCTTAATTCTATTTGTGGGCAGAATTGCCGTAGTTTTATCCGCCTCGAAAACTAACATTCTCTTTGGTGGAGCGCGTGTCATCAAACGGAGCCTCATTCGTAGAATCTTATTTCGCTACTAATTTCCTTGGTGCTTTTATCAGCTCTGCTTTTAAGCCTGATTATGTTAAATTATGTGGTCACTTACGACAAAAATATTTTACGCTTGTGACTTCAGCACGCTTTTGTGACAGAGTCTATATATATATATATTGATAACATATATGTATATATTACAAGGCTACAAGAGAAAAGGTGGTGAACTGCCGAGATTTTAGGAACGAAATATTGACGTTTCGACCGGAGCCCTTAATCAGAGTAAGACGAGATGAAATAAAATAAATGGCTTATATATATATATATATATATACATGAATATACAGTATACTTATATATATATATATATATATATCAGAGTCAACTTAATAAATATTTTTAATATATATATATATATATATATTATATATATATATATATATATATATATATATATATATATATATATATATATATATATATATATATATATATATATATATATATATATATATATATATATATATATATATATATATATATACGCCAAAAGGTGTCACAAGTAGAAAGTAGCAAATCAAATGCACGTGAGATAAACAAACTAATAATTAATGAGATGCGAAAAGTTAAATCATTCAGTGCTATTTTTACAGTCGATCAGCAAACAGACTGAGGGGGAGGGAGAAATATTCAAGGTCCAATATTCAAGGGTTATTATGCGATAGTAAAGCGGTAAGAAACGAATTTTGGGAATTGATACGCTTGTCATTTGTTACTTTCAGTCATGCTTCCAAGCTGTAAGATACGAAATTCACGCGTAAACAAAAACCATGGTGACCTCGAAACTTTCACGTTTACATGGGAATATTTCTTTCCGCTTGCCGAGATCTCGGCAGCGTCAGCCGAGATCTCGCCTACAGGGCTAGCCCCCTTATCCATTTAACGCAACGAAGTAGATACGGGTAGATAACTATAATATAAACACCCCCATAGAGAGGTGACGTCTTGTGGTCAACTTCAAAGTTGCGATGTTCAGCAAATCGAATAATTAATGCAATTACACGGGGCGATATTTAGCGCAACATTGCGTTAAAAATTGCTGTCCATATATGGTGCGGCAGTGTTTTAAAAATCATTCAAAATCTCGCAATACGTTGCGGCAACATACCGTGTAATATTTTGAAATCTACGAACTGGTGCTGAATTTAACCTCCTCCGCAGACAACTTGTGGCTTGCTTTCGGGCCCTTTCAAACAAACGAGTCTGTCAACTATACCTAATTTCACACTAGAAAATCCCGTGGTACATGTCACTTTGAAGTTAATTCGGAGTTTTGTCGAAACGTTCGCTCGTCATTTTGTTGACTCAGCGAGTTTTGTTAAGCATATTACGATATTTAAATTTGTCGGCTGGTCGTGGTTTTTTGTCAGACCTAGGCTTGTTTGTGTATTTTCACTTTTCTGAAGATGATTTTATGAATAAAATCGAAATACCACGTTTACAATAGTTTCCTCTTGTTTTATCTCCTATAAGGCCAAGTAAAAATATATAGTAGTTTATCGTCCTCACTTAAAAAAATAGGAGAATGCGGGCGCTTTTCTTTTTTTTTTCAAGATGCCTTCTCCGAATTGGCCATCACCTACCTGAAAACCTATTTTTAACACAGATTAAATCTATTTAACGTTGTATTACAAGCACACACAAGAATTGAATGGATTTCTCTACAACTGCTTCGATACAAGATTGCACCAAAACAAATTGTGGCGTGTAAAACCAGAAATGAACCGAAAATTGCCGAAAGGTAACGGAACACACCGAAACGCACGAAAATGGCCGAAAGGTTGCGCAAAAGACCCCCAAAACACGACAGATTTTCTACGCAAATAAAATAAAAAATAAAAAGAAATTTGATGCGGCCGAAAAAAAGGATGCGGGCGGGGACGATAAACTACTTAATTTTTTTACTTGGCCTAATGCGTTTTTCAAGATGGCATTATTTTTCGGAATATGTTTTATTTTATACTTTTTAAAAATTCTGACACTGCTATAACGGTAGATAACACTATGGTAACACACAGTGATAACACACGACAAGGTTTCCGACAAAAAATGTCAGTCCACGTGTGTCAAGTTTCACTGTTTCAGCCTTTGGTGTCGGTCACAAAGTTTCCGAAAGAGAACCGTGTTCTAATTACGGACTACGGAGTCAAGTCTCCAGTCCTGTTTACATGGTACTGGTTGAAATTTTTATCCAGGTGAATGAATATTCGTGCGGATAGGCTTCCCGTTTGATAACACTAGTGACATAGTGTACGTCCAAACCGTCTAAAAAACTTTCATTGCGGAGAAAAGAGACCTCGCAAAGCAAACAGCCCGTTTTCCCAAAAACATAATACGTTACAGAGTCCTCAAAAGCCTAAGAGATGCCTAGGATTAGGAATTTGACTAGGATCTATTTATTCCGCTTTAATAAACGCACACATAAAATCTGTCAAAATTTGATATCAACAAACAATATAGGTATCGGCGTTTCAGACGTATACACTCGGAACAACTTCGGTTATGCCGACTCTTGCGTCCGGTTGAGTAAGGACCGCCCCTGACGCAACCGAGACGCAAGACGAACGCAACCGAGACGCCAGACGAACGCAACCGAGACGCCAGACGAACGCAACCGAGTCGCCAGACGAACGCAACCGAGACGCAAGACGAACGCAACCGAGACGCAAGACGAACGCAACCGAGACGCAAGACGAACGCAACCGAGACGCAGGCGCACTGTTAGGTTATTTCTGAGCAGTACTGTACCAACACTGGTAGTAGTTGCAAATGGTTAAAAATTCAGAGTACTGTTGGATAAAGGGCCTGGAAGTTCCTTTGCTTCGTCAACCTTCATAAAACACCTTGGAATCAAGCCAAGACAACAACAGTGCGTCAAAAGGTACCCATTTATGCTGAATGAAGCTGTGCTCCATTGATGGCAAAGAACAACTAAATGTTAAGTAAACCATGTTGGACAAGCCCATTATTACCACCTAGAGCAACCCAAGAATTGGAGAGTTGAAGAAGCAACATCACTACCTGAGAGGAATACAATTTGACAATTAAACGAAAAGGTTCAACATCCTATCCATCTTCTGGGAGTAGGAGATTTGTCCAGAATCAAGACATCAACATGCAGAATTGGGGAGGTCAATCAACCTGTAGCAGAGAAAACCACCCTTGGTTGGACACTCATGGGTCCAGGTGAAATTGGTTCACACGCTCAGTATTTTGCAAATACTTCCCACGAAGACTACCAATCTATGCAGCTTGGATGTCCTTGGCCTTGAAGACCGCAGTGAAGGAGACCAAAGTGTGGTACATGACGAATTCAAGGAGCAACTACAGAGAAGACTCGATGGAAGTTATTCAACTAGTCTACCATGGAAACCAGGACATCCACCTTTGCAGGACAATGCAAAAAATGCAAGAGTTCGGCTAGATGGATTACTAAAGAAGTTACAACGTGGTAAAGTAGTGCTACAACAGTACCATAGTATTATTCAAGAGCAAATCAAGCAAGGAATCGTTGAACCTGTACCAAAAAAGCCCACAGGAGAACATGTCTTCTATTTTCCTGATCGACCCGTGGTCAAGGAATCTGCAGAAACAACCAAAGTTCGCATAGTATATGATGCCTCTGCCAGAGAGAACCATCACTCGCCATCACTGAATGATTGTCTTCAAGTGGGTCTACCACTACAGCCTCAACTACATGATGTCGTAGTGAGAAACCGACTGAATCCCATTGGTTTAACTGCAGATGTGCAACAAGCCTTCCACTAGATTTGGATCAATCCAAAAGATAGAGATGCATTTCGGTTCTACTGGATTTCAGATGTGGAGACCAAGAAGATTGTAACTCTCAGATTCACCAGAGTTCCATTTGGCTGTGTTTCTAGTCCCTTCTTGCTTGGAGAAACCTTACAAGAACATTTGAGCAGTATGAAAGAAGAATACCCAGATACAGTGGCTGAATTAAAGAAGGATCTATATGTAGATGATGTCATCACTGGTGGTGCTGGAGAAGAGGAGCTACTCTGCGTCAAACATGAAGCCAACGTGATATTCAACAAAGGAGACCTAACACTTCATAAGTGGCATTCTTCGCTTCCAAGTTTAGAAGATCATCCCAACTTTGATGAGTAGCAGACGTACGCTAAGGAAGCACTGGGAACATCGCCAACAGAATCCAAAATGTTGGGGATTAAGTGGAACAAAGTGGAGGACACTTTAGCCATTAGCTTTCAAGAATGCAAGAAAACCAAGGAGCTCACCAAAAGAGGAATGTTAAGCGCTCTAGCCAAGGTCTATGACCCCCTTGGTCTGGTCTCACCTGTCACGCTGGAATCAAAGCACGTATATCGAAAAGCATGTGAAACAAATGCAACATGTGATGGCCCTCTAGAGAAGGAAATGGAGCATACATGGAATCTGTGGTTGAGAGGATTGCCAGATGAAGTGGCTGTTCCAAGGAGCATATGCGAAATACACGAGCCAGTAACCGAAGTTACTTTACATGTATTCGGAGATGCAAGCAAAAAAGGTTGCTGTGCAGCGGTTTATGGTGTGGTGAAGCAAGGTGAAACGCAAAGTCAAGGTCTCTTGGCATCCAAGTCCAGAATTGCCAAGAAAAATTTAACTATTCCCAGACTTGAACTAGTTTCAGTACATATGGCGGCCAACCTTGCTGATAATGTGCGGACTGCTCTGGAAGGACATAACGTCACTGGTGTTTATGGCTGGTCCGACAGCACGGTAGTCCTGTGTTGGATCAATAATACCGACAAAGAGTGGAAGCAGTTTGTGGCGAATAGAGTGGCAAAGATCAGGCAAAAGACAGGAATACTGTGGAAATACTGTCCTACAGGGGAGAATCCAGCTGACATCGGAAGTAGAGGAGCTACGGAAGTCAACCTGAGTGAATCATGGTGGAAGGGACCCAAGTGGTTAGCAAGAGAGGAAAAGTGGCCTAAAAGGAGTGGACTTGGACCAACCAAAGAAGTGAACGAGGAAGCAAGGATCCTAAATCAATTGCATATGACGTCAGTTGAGGGGAAACCAGTGGTTTACAGAAGTTGACCGAGAAATACTGTCTCTGGAAAGTCCTACGAGTAGTGGCATGGGTATCTGAGGTTCATATCCAATGTACGTACAAAACCAAAAACCTGTGGTGTACTTTCCACTAAAGAAATCCAGGAAGCAGAAAGTGTCTGGTCAAGATGACTCAGAAAGATTCAACATTAGATCCTGATCATGAGCATATCTCACTACGACTTGGTCTCACTACGCGTCATGGGGAGTATCCTGTGTACATACCAACAAAGAGCAAGCTTGAAAGATTGATAATTGAAGATGCACACACCAGGACACTTCACGCAGGGGTGGCGTCAACCATGGCAAAAGTTAGAGAAAGGTGATTGATAGAGAAACTAAGAAGATTGGTGAAGACAGAAATACACAACTGTTACAAGTGTAAACGCTACCGGGTGAAACCGTTACCATCCCCTCCGATTGCTCAACTACCCAAATTTCGAACACAAGGAGAAAGAGCCTTTCAGACAGTGGGAGTAGATTTCGCTGGACCTCTGGAATACAAGATAAGCAAGAAGCAGCAAGGAAAGTCTTACATTGCGTTGTACACTTGTGCAGCTTCACGAGCAGTATATCTGGATCTATTACCCGACTTGACAGCAGAAGAATTTAAAAGAAGCTTAGGCGAGTTCATAGCCAGAAGAGGTAATCCTACAAGAATGGTTAGTGACAACGGAAAGACGTTTGTAGCCACTGCAAGATGGCTGCAAAAGCTCAAACGAAACCAGTTGGTCAACGATTACTTGGCTAGAATGAATATAGAGTGGCAATTTAACCTGTCGAGAAGCCCGTGGTGCGGTTTTTTTTTGAGCGAATGGTGGGACTGATGAAAGCATCACTTAGAAAAGCTGTTGGCAGAGCAAACCTGACTTTCAAGAAACTTAAAGAAGTCCTTGTTGATGTAGAAGTTACCATGAATAATCGGCCTCTTGGATATATGGAAGAAGACTTCGAGCTACCTCCGCTTACACCTAACACACTGATTCATGGTGCCAACATCAGTCTACCTGAAGAAGAGTCTGACGATATGGATGAAGGAATGAAAATGTGTAAGAGAGCAAAGTACATTCAGCGCTGCAAGGACATGATGTGGAGGAGGTGGACAACCGAGTATATCAGATATTTAAGGGAGAGACGCTTTCAAAACACTGGTAAAGCAACAGATATTTCTGTTGGAGAAATAATGTTAATCAAAGGAGACCAGAAGAATAGAGGCCATTGGAAAATGGGTGTTGTACAGAAGCTGATGAAAGGTAAAGATGGAGTTACCAGAGGTGCAAAGTTGAAAACAAGTACAAGCGTCCTGGATCGACCGTTGCAGCTTCTTTACCCAATGGAGTTGAAGGTAGCATCAAAACAGATTTCCAAGAACAGTAACGAAGAACTAAGCCCTGGGGCAGAATAATTCAAACCAAAAGAGCAAAGAGCTGCAAAAATGGATGCAATTCGAAGACTTAAAAACTTAGTACGAACTGAACAAGAAGATTAGTAGACATTTCTCAGACACTATTCGGTCTAAGAAAGGGGGAGAGTGACGAGAATAAGTTAATTTATTCTATTTTATTTTATGTAAACAAACATTTCACTTCCGGTGGGGTGATTTGACGTGTTCGGCGTTGCTATGACAATTTTATATGGTCGAAGTTTATGTTTCGTTAGAAGAGTTCGAAGAGTTTGAGAGCTGTGAGTTTTTGAGAACTGTGAAATAAACCTTTACATTTTGCGATTCGGTGTTGTTTGTGTGGTCTTGGACGTTCCCCACAAAAATGCAAATTAACTCTTATTTTGGGTCATTTTTACTCTTATGTAGGATCAGGCGACACCTTCGAAGGAGTAATTTTGACCGTTCTTTTGCGTCATTTTTACTCTTTGTAGGGTCAGACGACACCTTCGAAGGAGTCATTTTGACCCTTCTTTTGGGTCATTTCTACTCTTATGTAGGGTCAGACGACACCTTCGAAGGAGTTATTTTGATCCTTATTTTGGGTCATTTCTACTCCTTTAAAGAGTCATTGCTACCCTTTATGAGGTTCATTTGAATGATTCCTGTAATTTGAATGTACATGCATATACACAGAAACAAAAATAGAGATTGTGTAAAATAGAAGTTCAATAATTTATTAACTAAATATGTCAACAATTTATTAACTAAATCTGTCTGTAAAGCAAGGGAAGATCTTGCTTCTCCTGATATTGAAGCCATATGGGTAGAAATTTATAGACACCGTACACCGACAATGCTACTTGGTATTTTTTACTGTCCACCGAATTCCAATAGCGCCTACATGTCAAAAGTGTTTGACTCTTGGGAGAAAGCAACCGATGAAAATAAGGCGACCTACATCCTAGGAGACTTTAATAAAAATTGGTTCAATGAGGAAGATTCAGCGTCGATGCGGTATTATGCTAACATTTGTTGTCTTACTCAAACAGTCGAGCAGTCTACACGGACAATATGCACAGCCAGTTATAATGCATCTACATGTCTAGACCTAGTATTTACAAATAGAGCTGAATAAGATTTGTTTAAATGCAAAGTTATTCAAATATGTTTCAGTGACCATGATCTTACAGTGTTATCCAATAAGACTAAAATTCCCAAAGGACCGGGTAGAGTGGTTTATAAACGTAGTTATAAACAATTTTCTAAAGATGATTTCACTAACGATCTGAAATTAATTCCGTTTTGGTTGGTCGAGTTGTCAGACGACCCAAATGATGCATTAAATACTTTCATCCATTTGTTTACGGACATTGCAAATATTCACGCACCTTTAAAGAAATTTACGATCAAAGCAAAACCGGTACCATGGCTAACGGAGAGAATTCGTGACTTGATGAACCTTAGAGACGCAGCTAAATTAGAAGCAAGAAAATCTGGTTTTCGTTCGGACTGGGCTGTTTATCGAAAACTGAGAAACTATGTGGTTAAAATTAATAGGGAAAGTAAGAGAGAATTCTATTTGGATGCTATAAACAAGAGCGAGAAAAATTCAGAGTCTATGTGGAACACTATTAACAGTCTGTTAGGTAGAGCCAACCACGTTACTCCAACAAGCGTAGAATGTAACGGAGAGGTTTTTACTAAGTCAAAAGAATTTGAAAATTGGTTTTGAAGAAAAGTGGGGGACTTGTCCCCCAGTTATAGTAAGTCTCTGTCAATCCTTAAAACAAAGGTTCGAACATTAGGTATTTGAACATTTCGATCAGATGATCTTAAATTATAAATAACTGATCCAAACTGCTTCTCAAACATTTCTGATAAATATGATGGTGAATATCCATTCAGAATTTTGTGCATCATTATAGCTTTCTGAACTTTTCGGTTATGTGCCAGAGATGACCACCCCAATTCAGAAAATACATCACACGTGTGAATTGGTTTGTATGGCGCCGCGGTAACGATACGAGCTGCACGATTTTGTAACTTTTGTAGTTGGTCTGCCAGCGTCTTATCAATACTGTCCCATACAGTACTACAGTAATCAAAGTGAGGTTTTATGATTGTGTTGTATAAATGTTAATGAGAAGCTGTCGGTTCAGATATGGTTTGGCTTTTTTCATAACACGTAAATTTGTTATAATTTTCTTTTTAATGGTTTCAACATGACCTTTCCATGTTAGGTTTTCATCAATTTTGAGCCCTAAGCAGGTAACTTCGTGGACCTGCTTGAGAGCTATTCCATTAATTGCTACATTTAAATTTTCACTATGGGTGGCTAATCTTTGTCTTGAGCCAATTATCATAAATTCAGTTTTAATGACATTCAGTGTGAGTTTGTTTACACAAAGCCATTCTACAACACACTGTATGTCATGTTCCAACAATGATTTGATTTCTGGGATGCTACATCCCGATGCAGTTAGGTTTGTATCATCTGCATACATTCTTGTAGAACTATGGCTAACACAATTTGGTAAATCATTAATGTAAATGAGAAAAGGAGTGGTCCTAAGATAGTTCCTTTTGGAACCCCACAAGAGAGTTGCTGTACATCTGATCAAGTTCCATTCACAGTGCACATTTGCATTCGACCACTAAGATAAGATTTAAACCAGTTAATTGCTGGTTGATTTAAGCCTAGATACTGTAATTTATTCAGTAAAATTTCATGGTCCATAGTATCAAATGCCTTTTTAAGGTCAACAATCCCACAACGGACATCCTTTCTGTGAGTTTTCTTTTTTAAATTTATCATTCTTTCATTTTTTGTCTTGATTTTAACGGTTAGGCTTTGGGTTTGGTTAGGGTTCGGATTATGAGTAGGGTCTATTTTAGAATTATTGTTATTATTACCCACTGCCAGTCATACGCGGTCTGTGGCTCCTGGGGACCATGGTGTGGAAAAGAAACTCTAGGTGGGGAGAGAAGGCGGGCGAGGGGTTATTTTACTCCTCGCAAGCGAAGGTGATAATCTCGCCGGGGCAGGGATCCATTTCTCACAAAAGGTATGTCCTTTAAGGTCAAAACTCAAAACCGGAAAACCTCAAACTCTAAGCGGGAAAAGCATGATGGGAGCTTGTATGTGGAGGTTAGTTTGAATTATTGCGGGTCGCTGTATGTTGGTGGCATTTTGTATATCACATGCACAACCCGCAATAATTCAAACTAACCTGCACACACAAGCGCCCATCATGCTTTTCGCGCTTAGAGTTGGACGTTTTGAGTTTTGAATTTAAAGGACAACCTTAATTGAATTGGCTGTATTGCCTTCAAATAGCTGAATTTGCCCACTAGCCCAAGTATCCCGAGTCAACGCCTAGCTGGCATCTTGTTAATTTTAGAGATCTAAAATTTAAAAGTATATTTACAAATAATAATAATAAATAATTACTGTTAATTTAATAATAATACACAACAACTGTAGCTCAGGAGGGCCGCAATACTCCATTTCTACACCGCGCCAAGATTATTTATGATCAATAATTCATCATCAGATGGTAAGGATCGAGATAACCAAAGCCAAGCGCAGAAACACACCATTTCCGCCCCCCGGATCAGCCGTTCTGTATTTGATTAGTCTAATATTAAGAACAACAAGTGATGGTACGGGTAATGCTACGAGACGAATTACACTTCAAGCAGATAGTTTTAAAGGATCTAGGATTATCACAGTTATAGGTGTTTGCCAGGGATTTAAAGTAGTATCTGAGCATGGTTGATCTGAATGTTAAATAGAATATATATTCTATTTAACAAATAGATTCCATTTTGCCGTTGTATGTTAAGTTATAGATGTATCTGTCCTTTAATAGATCATGGGCAAGAACCAATGAAAATGCTTATATAAGTCACGTGATTGTATAAATATCTATACTTATACTTTATTCTTGTAAATCCATTGTACTTTTATTACCAAAGATTGGTTAATAAAACTATTATTATAAACGTCAAATATCACAATGTAAACTCATATTAGTGTCTGATGACTACGTTGTCATCACATGAATTCACGAGTCAATGAATCACCAGAAAAAAGAAAAGAAAGGTTATTTGCCAAACGTCAACAGTACAAACAATCAAAAAGTCCAGCAAAACTATTGCTGAATTAATTAGTAATTTTCAAATTGCTGTGAACAAAGCTCCACTTTACATATGTTCATGTCAGTGACGGATCCAGCGTTGCTCGAAGGGGGGGGGGGGGGCACACATGAAGAATCAACACGTTGTGGTGTATGTTCGCATGTCCCCCATGAAAAATTCTAATTTTGCAAAGCCCAGAATCTTTGCGAAATTAGGGCATCACGCCGTTGCAAAAAATGCACGATTACCAAGAGTACGGAACCAATATATACAGCTTTTGGACGTCGTTTTATAAAAAAAATATCTTTGATGACATTTTTTGTTACAAGCAGACAACAACCATAGATACATAGTACAGACATTCATCAAACACGCTGAGGTTGTTGGCACCTCGGCTTTTAGCTTTAGAGGATAAATTTTGAGGTTTTTCGATAGCCATCGCACGCGCTGCGAATCTTGTCGGACATTCAAATTGGGTTTTCCCTCGAGGTTACTAGCAGAAGGCAGCGGATACTTGACCGTGATTGGCTAGCGAATAGTTAGCTATTCAAAGGTTTTTTTAAAAAGAGACATAGTTTTTTGAGGAAATAGAAATCCGCGTCGGAGAATGTATTTCGACTCGCTAATTCCAAATCTGTTTTCAGAATTGAAAACGGTTATATATTGATCGAGATATTCAAAATAATATACGACGAAGTGACCGGCTTATAGCCGACTAATTTTTAAGTACATAAACAATTTTTACGAAGGGTATTCACGTTCTCGTAATATAGTAGATACATATTTTATGTATTTTGACTCGATAATTCCAAATCTGTTGCCAAACGTCAACAGTACAAACAATCAAAAAGTCCAGCAAAACTATTGCTGAATTAATTAGTAATTTTCAAATTGCTGTGAACAAAGCTCCACTTTACATATGTTCATGTCAGTGACGGATCCATCGTTGCTCGAAGGGGGGGGGGGGGGGGGGGGGGGGGGGCACACATGAAGAATCAACACGTTGTGGTGTATGTTCGCATGTCCCCCATGAAAAATTCTAATTTTGCAAAGCCCAGAATCTTTGCGAAATTAGGGCATCACGCCGTTGCAAAAAATGCACGATTACCAAGAGTACGGAACCAATATATACAGCTTTTGGACGTCGTTTTATAAAAAAATTATGGCGGAACCCATGTTAAAATATCTATGAGTGCATGCAAACTGGCTTTTGCAATGAAAATTGGATATTAAAGCTACAAGACGGCCGGCAAAGTTCAGCAAACACGCTCAAAAATATCTTTGATGACATTTTTTGTTACAAGCAGACAACAACCATAGATACATAGTACAGACATTCATCAAACACGCTGAGGTTGTTGGCACCTCGGCTTTTAGCTTTAGAGGATAAATTTTGAGGTTTTTCGATAGCCATCGCACGCGCTGCGAATCTTGTCGGACATTCAAATTGGGTTTTCCCTCGAGGTTACTAGCAGAAGGCAGCGGATACTTGACCGTGATTGGCTAGCGAATAGTTAGCTATTCAAAGGTTTTTTTAAAAAGAGACATAGTTTTTTGAGGAAATAGAAATCCGCGTCGGAGAATGTATTTCGACTCGCTAATTCCAAATCTGTTTTCAGAATTGAAAACGGTTATATATTGATCGAGATATTCAAAATAATATACGACGAAGTGACCGGCTTATAGCCGACTAATTTTTAAGTACATAAACAATTTTTACGAAGGGTATTCACGTTCTCGTAATATAGTAGATACATATTTTATGTATTTTGACTCGATAATTCCAAATCTGTTTGCAGAATTGAAAACGGTTAAATATTGATCGAGATAACGTTCAAAATAATATACGACGAAGCGACCAGCTTATAGCCGACTAATTTCTAAGTACATAAACCGTTTTTACGAAGGGTACTCACGTTCTCGTAATATAGTAAACACGTATGTTATGTATGCTGACTCGCTAATTCCAAATCTGTTTTCAGAGTTTAAATCGGTTAAATATTGGCCGAGATAACGTTCAAACATTTCTTCGACGAAACGAGCTTTTGCAAATTGTGAATTTTTGCAAAACACAAATACACGGCCACGGCGTGCGAGGTCTGGGCACCATGGATCGAAAATTCCCGTAGGGGGGATAGAAAAGGCGGGCGAGGGGATTATTGCGGATTCGTATTTCTAGTATAATGTTATTTACACCATGTAGTCGCATAACTAAATGTCCTTTTTATCCAATAACTTGCGTTTAAAAAGCGGGTTAAAGGCTGTTTTCCATTTCATACACTTCGTTTGTGCAAGAAATAGTCACAGTCAAGACCTATTGCGCGTTGGAAGTTCAAAAAGATCTATCAAAGCTTTGTACAGTACACTCTACTTTCTTGTGCAGTTTGCTCTGGAAGTTGAAAAACATCATGGCATCATGTTCGGTTTTCGACTTCTTCCGACCAATTACCGATTATTAAAAATAATAAATTTCCGGGCTGCCAATTTTCAGGGGTGGGCGGCGCTGAAAAACAGAAATATATTTTTAATTGGCCTAAAAATGTTGATTCCGTATTCTTGTATTTATGCAACTAGATCGAAATAGATAGGCTTTTTGCGCAGGACGGTGTGGGCATAAGAGTTTGAGAGCCTAGAGGGAGATGTTTATTTTTGGCCAGTGGAGAATTAAATGGGTGTTCTTGAGTCCTGAGTATATATTTTGTCGAAACAGATTTCTACAGTACAAATATAAAACGATTGCATGCATATGACTTATATAAACGTGTTGTAAAATATACCAGTGTGTGTGTGTGTATGTGTGTGTGTGTGTGTGTGTGTGTGTTAACATCAATCTTAAGGAACAGCTCTCCCATCGTCACGAAGACTTGTGTACGGAACGAGCATAACAATTAAAAAAAGGTTTTAAAATTATTCCCGTTTTTTAATGTTTAACGTGAAAGACAAAAAACATGATCAACTGCGCCGACTGCCAGGACACTTATATTGGTGAAACCGGCAGAAACCTAAAAATTGGCTGTTCGGAAAACGCGGGGTGCGGGATCAAAAAAATGTATTTAAAAAATTTGTTTTAAAATATTTCTTTGCCTCCATACTGTCTTAACGCACATCTCTACAAAGGAAAAAAAAGGAAAAAAAGAACGGGTACATTATCACGCGCGTACCAACTGTGTGATCAACCACCATCCATACTTCACACCACAGCGCGTACGTATAGATATTTCCAAAGTAGAACTGATCAGCTTAACGAGCAGCTAAAGCTTCGTTTGCTCCTTGATCTTGACCACTTTTTAGCATAGAGATAAGTACTTTTCCTGGTACGTTAGGTGACAGTTTTTTGCATCTATTTCGCTAATTGCGAACTATGCGGCTTGCATGGCGACTAGCTCAGTACACGCATGAACAGACGTGTAACAACAATTCCGCGCGTAGTTTATATGCCGCATTTATTAATTTTTATGGGTTTTACTGTTGGAATTTATCAAGAGACCATAAAGGTAGGAGAGTGATTCCATAGTATTGGGTCTAGTCCCATGGTCTAGTGGCCAAGGCCGACGAATTTTAATATCCAATACGAATGCTAATTTCATTATTATAAAGGTGTTTTGGGAAGATAAACCTTTGTTCGGACAGGAAGAAACTTTGCTGTCTTGATTTCTTGCCTTGATTTATTAGAGTTTCATCCTACCGCCGTCTATTATATTACGAGAACGCGCACACCCTTCGCAAAAACCTGTTTATGTACTTAGAAATTAATCGACAATCAGGTGGCCGCTTCGTCGTATATTAATAAAACGTGTTGTGCTGTGTAGGCAGTGCAGAAATACAATTATCAAACTCATTAATAATTCATGAGGAAAACACACAGGAAAATCATAACCGAGACGTTGTTAAGTTTGGTAAGAAACGTCCATAAATTAAGCCAACTTTTCCCTCAAATTTCTCTTAAAATTCTGGTTAGTTTGAGAAGCTATATCATACACTCGAAAGGCGTTTATTATCTGATTCGAAAACAACTCGAAGTTGGTTAACAAACTTGGATATCGCCTCGTTTTTCAACACACTTCTTGGTGTTTTCAAATCAGATAATAAACACCTTCTCGTGTAATATATCATACATGAGAAGGTGTTTATTATCTGATTTCCAAACACCGAGAGACGTGTTTTGAAAAAGGAGGCCTGTTTTAAAATCAGATAATAAACACCTTCTCTATAGCATCTCAAACTCATTAATAATTCATGAGCCGAAAACAAAGGAAATCAGCACCGAGACGGTGGTTTGGATATCAGAGGAAGAAATTACATAAATTAAGCCAACTTTCACCTCGATTTTCTCTTAAAATACTGATTTGTTTGAGATGTAATATGAAACACTCGGAAGAATGTTTCATCAGGATATCCAAACACCTCGAAGTTTGTTAAAAACCTCGGCAAAGTAGTCTTCGTCAAATCCGAAAACAGATTTGTAATTATACCGAGTGTAAATACATAATATTATGTTACGTAAACGTGCATACCCTTCGTAAAATCTGCTTATGTAGTTCGTAAAATCACAAATCGCCATTGACCGCTTCGCTTTGTCTGTCACAAGGCCGAAATATTGTCCGATTCAAACGGATCACCCAAACCACTTTTTACTTCCTTATAAGGAGTTGGTCCTACCATTATGTGAGAAATGGATCCCTGCTGCGGCGAGATAATCACCCTCGCTCGCTCGACAACGTGATTGTGCCACCAACATGGCCAACAAATCGGTCTTCTAAATTTCAAGGCCAGAGGCAATTCAATACAGACATTTTCTTCGAATTATCCTATAATCTTTTTTATGCTTTCTTAGGTAATTGGAGACAAAAAAGGCGATATAACATCGATTTTATTAATGCAGAAAGTACCGATATATTATTCGGCATTACGCGAAATTGAAGAAACGGTAAAAATTCCACTGAAATTTATTCACGTAGTTCGTAATCCGTTTGATAATGTGGCTACAATTCTACTACGTAAACTTCTCCCAACGGATGCTAATCGACAGTTGCTCTACGAAAGTCAGGTAAGTCCTATATTAATTAAATCCTTGAACGTTTACATGCATGCAGGTGGTGACTACAAATGGGCTCTTACTTAATGTAGCCTATACACATCAATTTACACGAGTAAACTATTAGTTAGCACTGTATAGAACTGCCTCGTTCTTTAAAAAATACCGTTTATTTTATCTATAGGATAGGTTTAATTCATGAATTGGACAACTCCAGGACAAAAATAAACGGGATTTTTTAAAGAATGAGGCAGTTCTATACAGTGCTAAATTTCTGTGTCCGGTACACGAAGTAATAAGAGCCTATACAAATGGTCAGTGCGTGACTACACTCTTTCAACATGCCTTCGATGTGTCTAAACTGGCCAAATAATGGGCAACTTCATCCAGATAGTTGCATGTTAGTCCTCAGAGGAAAAGAAGAATGAGTAGTAGTTGTATTTTCCTCGGAACTTGGAGGAAGGAACACAGAGGAGAAATAAGAATTAAAAAGTTCCGCTTTCTCAGCCGCAGTCTTTGCCGTAGCACCTTTGTAGGAAATCACGGGACTTCGGCTCGCTCGGTGATGGAACACAGCTTTATGGTAGCTCCAAAATAACTTCGGATTGTCCCTGTAAGATCCCTCGGTTTTCGCTAGATATTCGATGTGTTTGCGTCTCACCAAGTACTTAATATTTTGACTCAACACGCGCAGTTTCCGTTTACGCTCATCAGATTTGAACTGCCGAAATTTCTTCAGCGCCGCGTATTTCTTGCGGATGAGGTGTCTGTAACGTTGTTAACTGGAACAAATTGACGAACAGCGCTCAGAAACCATTACTTCCAATGCAACCAGCATTCATCAAAGTTGTCCGAGGGAGTAATAACAAATGGCGCATGAGATAAAAAGATACAAAGATCTTCGAAGTCTCCCCGATGGTGGTCGAAGACCTTTCGTGTTAATGGTTTAGCTCGACTAAACCTTTGCTGGATCTCGAATTCAATGATGGAGTGATCGGTTGGGAAATCTGACTGTTCGGGGCTAGACGTTGATACTTTCTTGATACTTTCTGGACAGTTACATAGTAGTAGATCGAGTTTATTACCGCCGTTATGAGTGGGACCTTTAATAAATTGTTGCCGAGAAAATTATCGCCGACTAGATCGCAGAATGTCTCCTCCAAGTGTCCTCCGGAGTTTGTAAGGATTGTCTGATCAGCAGACCAGTCAATTGCAGGGAAATTGAAGTCTCCTACCGGAACAATGCAGCTAGACTCTAGAGGGATGAGTTCAGTTGTTGTACTATTTCAGATTCAGAACCAGGAGGACGATAAAAGGTATACAGAATGACTGCTTTGCTGTTTGTTTTAACAAGCTCAACTACAACAAGTTCGACGCTGTCTTTTTCTAGATCTAATCGACGCGTAGCATGTATGTTAGCGTTTACAGCAACAAGAACGCCGCCTCCGACTTTACCCACTCTGTCTCGGCGAAAGATGGAATATCCCGATAACAGTTCGTTGTTCATAATTGAGTCGTTAAGCCATGTTTCGCAGATACAGATAACATCGTAGGCTCCGCGGTGAACTAGTTGCTGCATCAAACTTATCTTGCAAATTTTTAAAGAAGAGTCACCATCTAATGGAACGAAGGCCTTTAGACTTCTTGCGTTAAAGTAGAGAGTATTATTAGATACTGTTATTAGTATCTTTAGTTGGTATTTATGTTGTTATTCTAGGTTTTGTAGTTTGCATTTCAAATCATTTTATTATTTTTAATTTTTGGGCCCGCAGTTGTTTGGCATTTTGCTGTTGCGGTTACCCTGCCATAATATCTATACTCCGTAATATATTATGTTATAATGGCGAATCTAATAAAAAAAGATATTCAGTCCGTCTGTAGTTGATCCAGTGGGCAGGTTGATTCGTCGTGGGTTGGACATGTTATTGAGTGCACGTGGACCAGGATTCACCTGCACGTCGTTTGCCAAAAGCACCAACATCAGCGACAACGACGATTTCTACAACAAAGTCAGTCCATTGCTCACAGATCGACGTATAGATAGGGATGTTGAATCTTTCTTCAAACGACGTTTTTGAGAAAAATAAGGTGGTCGAAGTTGATCCGTTGGCGTTGCAGTACGTAACAAGGCCACTAGGTTCTGCTCAGAATGACGAATCCCGCGAAGAACCAACCAAACAAAAAGGATAACGTGGATTATTCGGAGCAAAATCATGGCGCGTGTGTCTAAGTTAATTGCTGCACACACGCGCACAAATCAAATTGAAGCACGCGCACTGTCGTCAGCATACGTAGCGAGCTTCGTTTGCTTGCGTGTGAAGACCAACCGTTTTTGCGCGAACTTCAAGATAAACGATTAAAACACAAGTCGACAGCCAAACACTTTCACTAAAAATTCCTTCGACAGTAGAAAAGGTTCTTAGCACTTCGCGAATTCCAGCAAAGGAAAACTTTACCCACCGCTCTGTGGAGTATTACGTCCAAATTCGTAAAGGAATAAAGTTAAATCCGGACCAAACCACGGAGCACTTTAGTGCATGACCACAAGGCGCACGTCACGTCACATAAATCCAATGCAAAGTGCTCAGTCTTATCCACTCCGCTCCAGGCCTCCCTGCCCGATAGGGACACCAATATGGTGTCGAATAGATATGAAGACAATAATGCGAAGCCTTGAAGAAGTGTCAATG
The DNA here is from genome assembly GCA_035772405.1 of Chrysogorgia sp. JL179-B06. Lineage (NCBI taxonomy): Eukaryota > Metazoa > Cnidaria > Anthozoa > Scleralcyonacea > Chrysogorgiidae > Chrysogorgia > Chrysogorgia sp. JL179-B06. Next base: position 1,904,147 of record JAYKKM010000062.1, on the reverse strand, counting down.
GACAGACAAAATAGTTAAAGTGCCTATCTCACGTTTGAGGATTTTACATATTCGTAATATTTGGGTCTTCCTGAGCAAAATTATAATATATCTTGTCAACCGAAAATTTCATCTTCATCTGTTAAAATTATCGGATGTGATGTCACAAGAGGCATTTTTGTGATCAAGTAACAAAAGAAAACTGGGTTGGAATACCTCTCTCCAAATCCCACCTAAAGAGAAGAACAACTTTTATGTTGGTTGTGCAAAAGTGACGCCTTGTAAAACTACTTTTAAATAAAAGGTCTTTGGGTACAATGTTTAGCAGTGTTAATAGTTTTAAATTAACATGTAGTGCGCGATATCAGTTTGCCTGTCGTGCGCACCCTGCCCCCGGCAGTGGAAGTGTTTGTCTTCCGCTCCCTGGGGGGTGCGGGAGAGAGGCAGTCTGCTATTGCAATCGATGACGCCGAAATTGAAAAGAAACCGCTGCTGTATATCGAGATTGAGCCATCGAGCAAACTCTAAAATGGCGGCGTCCATAATCATAAAAGTACGGGAATGAAAACTATATTTATTTATTTTTATTTAATTAGCTTCACCATAGTGCAAAAAATCAAAAAAAAAAAGAAACCTAACATAGATTACACTATACAGTAATAAAATAATGACTGTGTAACCCCAACAGCATAGCCAATTACAGCGGACCCAGTATTTATAAGTATATTTACTGGGTTAATTATTTAATGGGTTAATTTAATAATAATACACAACAACTGTATCCCCGGAGGGCAACAACACCCCATTTCTACACCCCGCCAAGATTAGTTATGATTTATTTTATTTTATTTTATTTTATTAGCTTCACCATTGTGCAAAAAAAAACACCAAAGAAACCTAACATAGATTACATTATATAGTGATAAAACAATGGCAGGGTGACCGCAACAGCATAGCCAATTACTGCGGACCCAGAATTTAAAAGTATATTTACAAATAATAATAATAAATAATTACTGTTAATTTAATAATAATACACAACAACTGTAGCTCAGGAGGGCCGCAATACTCCATTTCTACACCACGCCAAGATTATTTATGATCAATATTTCATCATCAGATGGTAAGGATCGAGATAACCCAAACCAAGCGCAGAAACACACCATTGCCGCCCCCCGGATCCACAGCCGTTCTGTATTTGATTAATCTAACATTAAGAACAACAAGTGATGGTACGGGTAATGCTACGAGACGAATTACACTTCAAGCAGATAATTTAAAAGGATCTAGGATTATCACAGCTATGGGTGTTTGCCAGGGATTTAAAGTAGTATCTGAGCATGGTTGATCTGAATAAATTAAGGGTTTGCATACATAGATTTAGTTCGTCGGCTAAAGTGTTGCATATTCTGGTGGCTCTTATCAAGTATGATCTTTGGCAGGTAGTTGTTTTACATTTGCTTATTATGTACTTTGTAACGGTAGTGTTGCTTGAAGATCTAGTATATCTGCTGGTGGTACGTATACGTGGTACGACACACGGGTCTACAGTAACTAAGCCATGTGTTATTTGTCGTCAGCAAACATGGCGACTTGGCTAGACTTCACAGCATCAGGTAGATCGTTGACATAAAGTAAGAATAGTGCTGGACCGAGGATGGAACCTTGCGGCACGCCAGAAGTAATTGGTAGTGTTTCAGATGTAGTACCAAGAACTGTAACGCGCTGGCGTCGATCAGTCAAATAGGAACGGAACCATTGGAGTAGATTACCACCAAATCCAAACTTACATAACTTATTTATGAGCAGTTCGTGACGTACCTTGTCAAAGGCTTTTGACATGTCTAGATAGATAATGTCTATTTGGCCTCCACCGTCCAAGATTGTACCAACATAGTCTAGAACTTCAATAAGATTGGTGACGCACGATTTACCAGAAACGAACCCATGTTGACGAGAGGTGACAAGTTGTGTTAATTGATATTTGATATTGTTAAGCACGCATCGTTCATGATCAATAACTCATCATCAGAAATGGTAAGGATCGAGATAACCAAAGCCCAGCCCAAGCGCAGAAATACGCCATTGCTGCCACCCGGAGCCACAGCCGTTCTGTATCTGATTAATCTAATATTAAGAACAACAAGTGATAGTGATTTCTCGAGTACAACAGCAGATACGCTTAAAGAGTGAGTGTCAACCGTCGTGCATTGCGCGTTCGTGTTTATCTTTCCGTACGATAATGAAGTGTTTTGAAGTCCTTCGTTGCCAATTTGACGTGGTAAATACTCCGGAAATTCACCGAGTCTACTCAGAAAACCCTATATAGAGGCTTTCTTATTCATCCACAATCCAAATACTGCAACTCGAAACCTAGCGATTTTTTGTTTGAACCTCATCACTTGGTCTTCCACGCATCGCGTCAGTCAAGGCTGACATAATTCGAAACGAGTCAAGAAAACGTTGAATTTTGTGAAAAATGAAGAAATAATTACTTTCTAAGGTATATCTTCTTTCAATTAAAAGACAAAATGAATAATTTACATCAAGGATTGACAAGATATTTACGAATGAATTCACCAAGGGAATTTCGTACTTCGAAAAATGGCCGACCGAGCGTGCAATGCGTCACGGTTGACACTCACTCTTTAAAGGGGAACTGTACCCAAAAATAAATTAGTTTTAAATAAAAAGCCTTTAAATATAATGTTTAGAAATGTTAATAGTTTTGCGGTATCTGCTCTTGTACTCGAGAAATAGCGTTTTCATTCTCGTATTTTATGCTTCTGGACGGCCGCCATTTTCGACGGCTCAATATTGATGTACAGCGGCAGTTTTGTTTTCAAGTTCAACGTCATTGAGTGCTTGTACTCAAGTGACGTCAAAATCGTAAAGAAACCCCCGCTGGACCTCGATTATGAGCCGTCGAGCAAATTCGAAAATAGCGGCGTCCAGAAGCATAAAATACGAGACTGGAAACGTTAAGAGCAGATACCGTAAAACTATTTCTAAACATTATATTTAAAGGCCTTTTATTTAAAAGTAATTTATTTTTAGGTACAGTTGTCCTTTAATATTTCTAATCATAACACTTGAAGATCTTTGATTTAAATATTATTTGTTTTTTACTACAATTCACCTTTAAGAGACGTTTTTCTGTTTCTTTAGTTAAATGTTTCAAAGGAAATGCAAACAAAAGTAGCTAAATACTATGTGAACATTGCAAGAGGAAACAACATAATAATAATAATAATAATATAATAATGTTGGTTTAATAAGATATAAAATCGCACCATTTTGGTGAATTACTTTATATTTACATTGGTATTAGTGAAATAACTAACTAAAATGTTGTATATACAAATGTATATACAAGCATGCAAATTACATTTGTGAAATCCGGAGGACTGGTTCCGGTTACAAAATCCAGTTTTATAAGAAACAGTTTGTAAAACACATATACTAGCAGAGCTAAAAAGGACATACATGTATTATATGATTATATTATGCATTATATATTTGATTGAAATAACTTGTCATCGAAGGGAAGAAACTGCGCTTAAATCGTTCCGTATTACACCGATAAAGAGAAAGGTTGTTGTTACTGCGCAAATGTCGACCATGCGCACTTGACCTCATCTGGGGGATAAAACTGGCTAGTTGTGAAGAGCTATTCTTTCTTATTTTATTGAAGAGGTTTAAACATAGACGTTGTCTGTTATCTGTTAGTCGTGGGCAACCAGACGCAACAAGAGCTTCTCTATAGGACATATATGGATATATTATACGCAGAGCTCTCCTTTGAATCTGTTCAATTTTATCAGCCAAAAATGATGGTAAACTGCTATGCCATACCACACATGCATATTCCAAAATCGATTGTATCAAGGCAATATAGATGGTTAACAAATCACTTGGTGGTACACCTGCACTGTGTCGCAAAATGCGAAGGATATAAAGGCGTTTAGCAGCTTTTTTGGTGATGGCATCGACGTGGCTGCACCATTTCAGATTATTCTGAATTTGCACCCCGAGAACTTTATGGCATTCCACGACTTCCACAGGGGTGCTGTCAATTGCTAATTGTGACAAAGAAGGTGGATTACGTAAAAAAACATACTCTCAGCTCCTTGCATTTTTTGGGATTGAGCTTCATATAGTTGGAGGTAGACCACGCAGCGATGTGATCCAAGTCTGATTGTATGGTAGACTGGCCATGTCTGGGTATCACTTCCAAAATTGATACATCGTCCACATACTTCCAATGTTGGCAATTTGGAGGTACAAGGTCATTAACCATGACCAAGAACAAAATTGGGCCTAACTTTGTACCTTGGGGTACCCCAGCATTGACGTCAGCCCATTCAGATATAGACTCCCCCAACTTCACTCGTTGTTTTCTATTTGAAAGGAAGCTGCAAATCCACGGCAATATAGATCTACGAACCCCCAACTACTACAATTCACCTTTAAGAGACGTTTTTCTGTTTCTTTAGTTAAATGTTTCAAAGGAAATGCAAACAAAAGTAGCTAAATACTATGTGAACATTGCAAGAGGAAACAACATAATTATAATAATAATAATATAATAATGTTGGTTTAATAAGATATAAAATCGCACCATTTTGGTGAATTACTTTATATTTACATTGGTATTAGTGAAATAACTAACTAAAATGTTGTATATACAAATGTATATACAAGCATGCAAATTACATTTGTGAAATCCGGAGGACTGGTTCCGGTTACAAAATCCAGTTTTATAAGAAACAGTTTGTAAAACACATATACTAGCAGAGCTAAAAAGGACATACATGTATTATATGATTATATTATGCATTATATATTTGATTGAAATAACTTGTCATCGAAGGGAAGAAACTGCGCTTAAATCGTTCCGTATTACACCGATAAAGAGAAAGGTTGTTGTTACTGCGCAAATGTCGACCATGCGCACTTGACCTCATCTGGGGGATAAAACTGGCTAGTTGTGAAGAGCTATTCTTTCTTATTTTATTGAAGAGGTTTAAACATAGACGTTGTCTGTTATCTGTTAGTCGTGGGCAACCAGACGCAACAAGAGCTTCTCTATAGGACATATATGGATATATTATACGCAGAGCTCTCCTTTGAATCTGTTCAATTTTATCAGCCAAAAATGATGGTAAACTGCTATGCCATACCACACATGCATATTCCAAAATCGATTGTATCAAGGCAATATAGATGGTTAACAAATCACTTGGTGGTACACCTGCACTGTGTCGCAAAATGCGAAGGATATAAAGGCGTTTAGCAGCTTTTTTGGTGATGGCATCGACGTGGCTGCACCATTTCAGATTATTCTGAATTTGCACCCCGAGAACTTTATGGCATTCCACGACTTCCACAGGGGTGCTGTCAATTGCTAATTGTGACAAAGAAGGTGGATTACGTAAAAAACATACTCTCAGCTCCTTGCATTTCTTGGGATTGAGCTTCATATAGTTGGAGGTAGACCACGCAGCGATGTGATCCAAGTCTGATTGTATGGTAGACTGGCCATGTCTGGGTATCACTTCCAAAATTGATACATCGTCCACATACTTCCAATGTTGGCAATTTGGAGGTACAAGGTCATTAACCATGACCAAGAACAAAATTGGGCCTAACTTTGTACCTTGGGGTACCCCAGCATTGACGTCAGCCCATTCAGATATAGACTCCCCCAACTTCACTCGTTGTTTTCTATTTGAAAGGAAGCTGCAAATCCACGGCAATATAGATCTACGAACCCCCAAATCAATTAGCTTCACGACGAGAATGTTTAAATTTATCCTATCGAAAGCTTTGCTGAAGTCCAAAAGACATATTCGTAAGGTGTTTCCAGACTTGTCTAAACTAGACAAAACATCTATGGAAGATATCCAATAGACACATTGAGGTTGAAGTACCCTTTAAACAGCCAAATTGGCGGGGATCTATTTTACTTTGAATATCCTCCAACATCCAGGTAGCAACAAATTCTTCAAGCACTTTCGATAGACAGGGCGTCAACGATATCGGGCGGAGATCGTTTTCAATTTTTGGTGGTGACTCTTTTGGAATTGGTATTACATCAGCAGCTTTCCAAATCGTTGGAACGACGCCAGTATTCAAAGAAATGTTGAAAATATCAGTAATAGGCTCAGCCAACTCATAAGCAAAATCCTTAAAAATGCGCGGGGGCAATTTATCCGGACCAATCGCTTTATGCGGATTAAGCTTAAGTAATTTCTCACAGACTTGGTAAGGATAAATTACTGGTATTTGATCAGAAGATGGTAAGAAAGTTGGTAATTTTGATAGATCAAAAGCCGGAATATCAGCATTGACGGAAACGAAGAAATTATTCAACGTATTAACAAGTTCATCAGATGTCATAACAATACCATTCTTTTCAAGAACAATAGGTGAGGAACAAGATACACTTGATCTGCCAGAAATCTGGTTTACATATTTCCACCACTTTCTGGAATCCGTTGTCTTAAGATGTTGAACTTTCTCAGAATAAAATTTCTTCTTCCTCAAAATTATTTCTGATTTCACTTTGTTCCTATAATGTCGCCAAAGATGACTGTTGCCACTATGGTATGCCTGTTGGCGCTCTGATATTAGCTTTTTAATAGATGCCGTCATCCACTGTTTATCTGAATGATGTAATTTGATCGATCGTAGAGGGAAGAAGTTATCAATAGCTTGGGAGATCTTTAAAGTGAAGGACATCGATAATTCTTCAACCGAAACCAAATTTGAGTCATTGAAAGACCAATCTTGTGACGTCAGCCAGCGGCCAAAAGCGTCACGTTCAGATCGAGGAAAGCGGCGCAATTGGCACTTATTGTTAGGGCGCGTAGTACAAATATTATTACAGCAAGGTAACCATTCTACCACATTGTGATCCGAAGTTCCAATTGGGGCGAGGATGGTTGGTTTATTATAATAAGTTTGCATGTTAGTAATAATTAGGTCTAAAATGGCAGAGTTTCTAGTTGGTTCGTTAACTGCTTGAACTAAGTTATGGCTGTTCAGAATGTCCGATATATCCAAGTGATTAAAATCTCCAAGAAGTGCTAAACCGCAATCGGGAGACTCATTGCGAATAATATCCAGATTCTCAGTGAGATAACAGATCAAATTGAGCTGATCTTGAGCAGATGTATCGGGAGGACTGTATACAACACCTATGAAAATCCCTGTAATAGATCTTGGGAGGCGATGGGGTCTAACCCAAAGCCATAAACACTCGAAGGATGGATTTTCCAAATCAAAACGCCGCTTGCATGGAATTATGTCAGACACATACGCGCAAACACCTCCTCCACGACCAAGTGACCTGTCACGTCGAAACAAAGTATATCCCGAGATGTGAACTAAACTCTCATAATAAAATAATCATTAAAAGACTTGGCAAGAAAGTCATCACCATCCACAGCGAAGCAGTTATTAAAAATCCACGCAATGAACTCCTGAAGATTTGTAAATTTTTGAACGTCTTATGCTCAGAGGACTATTTAAAAGCTTGTGCGAGTATTGTTTATGATGGACCTACCAAATCTAGGCATACAATTAACTGGGATGATAACGCTAAAAATATTATACTGGAAAGTATCACAGAAATACCATTTCTTAAAAATTACAAGTTTAACGAATAAACTGGCAATTATCAGAACCCATAGAAACACCATCAACTTGTCAAACATAAGAAAGACCCTAGCCACCTCAGGCTATAGGCTATAGCTTGATGTTTAGATTACGGGAACCACGAAAGAAACGTGTGAATTGTTACAATAATAATAATGTAAACTTCATTTTATTGACAATTAATAATTAATTTACAATGAATAAACCTCACTTTTACAGGTAGTTTACCAATGTCTACTTGAACTGATTTTATATGATAATAACAGATTAGATGTTCATTAGTTCTGGGTTATTCCATTCTTTGTCGCGTTTACAGAAAACATAGCACGTGCTCCTTATACACAAATAATAATAATCCTTTATTAACACTTGACAACATAATTATTATATTTACAATATATTATATAGTTAAAATTAAGTCTATTAAAAACCAATTGTTTAAAAATATTCATAATAGTTAAAACTAGGAACTAAATTAAATAAAAAACTAAATTAAATTTAAAAACTAAATAATAATAATAATAATAATGAATAATAATTGCTGCCGTTCTTGACTTTGGTTCTGTATCTCGTGCCCAAACCTCTTCGCGGAATTATGTATAGTCGATTTTATGACGTAACTCATAATCCGAATCAAAGGTTCGGAACGGTGGAGGCTATTTCAGATACCTTGAAGCAGATCCGCCCCAGTACTTTCATTATTTTACACGGTCATATTCAAATCAGGCCGGGCGCCTGATTTGAATACATGCTAAGATAGAACATAGTTAATATATGGATGGAAGAGAACGTTGAACCTACTCGAGTAAATATTCACCATATTATTGATGAAAAAATCCATTTTATGGCTACGTCGACACAACAGAAGAAGCGCTCTTGTAAGAGATTACGAGCTCCGAACAACAACGAAATTCACAATCTACAAGAAGACAAAAGCATTTGGAGTCCACGACCACCACGTGCATGCTTCGATATAAACGATTTTACTTTTTCTAAATTAACTATGGTTACACAATTCCAGAATATTAATCGAGGAGCAGTTTTACATCAGCTTCATTTTGCTTTTCTTTAGTATTCCAGTTTTTCTTGATTTTGCGCAATACATGCCTTCGCTTGAAAAGATGGGAAATAGACTTTACTATTGATTGTCTGGATTTATGTCGCAATTTTGTCCACGCAACGCGTTTTTCTTGAAGCGGTATATATTATAAGACCTTGAAATTTAAGATTTGTTTTTATATCTATAAAATATCCACTTAGACTATTTGGAAACAAATTATATAAATTGTAGATCTTTGATATCCCTCATAGCCTGCGAGTAGGCAAATTGGATCTGCTTCAAGGTATCTGAAATAGCCTCCACCGTTCGGTAACTTGGTAACTGCAACGTGTTCACTGTACTTTATGCTGAACTTCTACAGTAGCTGTTTTATGGCGCATTTATAATGTTAAAATTGAATGTGACCATTTCAACGCCATCATCTAATTCGAACGTCATTTACTCGAAAGAGCAAGCCTCGCGAAGTTATATTTTCCAATCAGGCGACACTTTTGCCAATCGAATTTCACGTTTGTAATATTTTCTGAATTGGACGAGTTACAGTATCTGGCGGTCGTGCGGTCATATTTCAAATCGAACAAACGAACGGAAATACACTTGGAAATCATGCGGGATGTCACTGTTGTCAAAACATTGAGGTTATAATGTGTCCTTGAATTAAGACGTTGTCGTTTATTGCCGTGTTCCACTCGATAACAATCTAAATCACAATATTTACTCGAAACGAGCAAGTCTCGCGAAGTTATAAATGTTCTATTCAAGCGACAATTTTGCCAAATTGAACTTCACGTTTACGTTTGTAATATTTCTGAATTGAACGACTTATCTGGCGGTCGAGCGGTCATATAGCAAATAAGTAGTACAAGCAAATATATAAAGCCAAGGAAAACTACTTAAAATCTGAGATAGCGGACAACAAATCAAACCCAAACGGTATTTGGAAAATTATTAAGAAATTAATTCCAAAAAAGAATAAAGCGCCGTCTAATTCAATGCAAATTAACGGAGAAACGATCTCACAGCCGATCACCATCGCGGAATATGTTAATCAATATTTTTCGACTATTGGTACTACATTATGCAGCATATACTCCCGAATAGATTGATAACTACAATTCAAACAGGCCCATCCTTCGTGTTTGAAGAAATCCAACTAATGTCAATTGTTAACCAGCTGAAACAACTCAAGCCCAATAAGGCAGCAGGACTGAAAGCTGCTGCAGACAGCATAGCACCATCCTTAACATACATTTATAATCTATCGCTCTCTACTGGCACATTTCCAAATGAGTGGAAAACTGCAAAAATTGTTCCTTTATTCAAAGCTGGTGAAAGAAGCAATATTGAAAACTACAGACCCATTTCAATTATTTCTGTTGTCGCCAAAATCCTAGAAAAGGAAGTTCATCGTCAAGTTTATTCCTTTCTTGCAGATCACAAACTACTCCACCCTTGCCAGCATGGATTTCGACATAAACGTTCGACACAATCTGCCCTAATCAATGTTGTAGATCAGTGGCTTGAAGGTATGGACAACAGCGAGGTAACAGCTGTGGTGTTTCTAGATTTAGCCAAGGCCTTCGATACGGTAAAGCACTCTCTTCTTTTGGAAAAACTTCAGACCATCGGAGTCAGAAATACGGAACTAGATTGGTTCAAATCGTATCTACACAATCGTCAACAACGAGTAGTCTTTAATGGCACTATATCAACAGATCGTCCTATAACCTGCGGTGTCCCACAAGGATCCGCCTTGGGTCCTTTAATGTTCCTTATATACATTAACCTATTACCTGACGCTGTTAAATATAGTAAGATTAATATGTTTGCTGACGACGCGGCCATCTTTCTTAATGGGAAGAAATCCAACGATATCGAAGAAAAACTGAACTTGGACCTTCAATCAATTACAATGTGGCTGGAAGCTAATGGTTTGGTGATAAATGCCTCCAAAACAGAATTTATATTGATAGGAACCTCTCAAAAACTCCGAAACGTTCAACCTATACAACTCCAACTTGATCAGTGTATTATTGGCAGAGTGGAAACATCAAAATACCTTGGAGTAATTGTGGACACTCACCTTTCCTGGAGTCCACATGTGGATAAATTGTACAAAAAGGTGTCCTCCAGGATCGGTATGATGAGGCGAATAACAAACTTCCTCGATCTTCCAACTTCTAAGCTTGTTTACAACGCAACCGTACTGCCACTACTAGATTATTGTGATTCAGTATGGGACAGGTGTAACACGTCATCAAAGGCAAAATTACAGAGACTGCAAAATCGAGCCGCTAGGGTGATTTTAAAGGCAGATCCAACATTACCACCGGATGATCTCCTGCACAACCTTAAATGGCCTAAGCTTGAGGACAGAAGGCGCTTACACAAAATAACTGTTTTATAAATGTTTGCATGAAGGACAAGAAGGTGTTAATGTGGACTCCACTCGTCGTATGGATATTCACGGTCACAACACCAGAAGAAAACGCGACTACATTCTTCCTAAACCAAAAACTGAGTAGCTAAAACAAACATTCCAATATTCAGCGGCGCAGATGTGGAACTTGTTGTCGCAGGATATCAAGGACTGTAGTTCACTCTCGACTTTTAAACGTTCTTATTTAAAGTCCCAACATTTTAATATTACTTAATTACCTACATATTATTTATAAACTATTAGGATCATAGATTTTAACTTTTTAACTTAGTATATACATGTCATATAGTATATATAAACAAATACTTGATAGTTGTATTGTAAAATATTTTAACTTATTGAGTCAGGGCCCCCAGGGAGAACAGCATCAAGCTGATGGGGTTACCCTGCAAAAATAAAGCTTCTATCTATCTATCTATCTATCTATTTCAAATCAAATAAACGAACGGGAATACACTTCTAATATACCCAATGACTGCTCCTGTGTATGTTCCGAGAAAGCATTTCACTTCTGATAAGAACTCCTAGTAATAATATTTTTCTCTCTATCGCTTGTCTCTAGAAAATGTTTTTAAGTTCGACCATACATCTTGATAAACTGTTCCAAGTGAACCAAAACATAGCACAAACAATTTCGTATCGTAAGCATTTCGCTTCAAACACTCCACTAACAGGTCATTATTATCACAAAGTTAGTATCTGAGTTGGTAGATTTTACACCACACTTGATCATATTCAACTTCAGTGATTCCATATATTAATAAATATGAAAGCTGCTAAGTTCTTAAAAGAACTGGATATAATATGAAAAGGAGAAATAAGAGAACTTTAATGTGTTGAAAAATACTTAAGTAAGAGTACTTACGTATATTAATGAACGACGTTGTGTCCTTCAAGTCAAGGAAAACTTAATAAGAATAAATATGAAAGATGCTAAGTTCTTAAAGAACTGGATATAATATGAAAAAGAGAAATAAGAGAACTTTAATGTGTTGAAAAATACTTAGTAAGAGTACTTACGTATATTAATGAACGACGTTGTGTCCTTCAAGTCAAGGAAAGCTTAATAAGAATAAATATGAAAGATGCTAAGTTCTTAAAGAACTGGATATAATATGAAAAAGAGAAATAAGAGAACTTTAATGTGTTGAAAAATACTTAGTAAGAGTACTTACGTATATTAATGAACGACGTTGTGTCCTTCAAGTCAAGGAAAGCTTAATAAGAATAAATATGAAAGATGCTAAGTTCTTAAAGAACTGGATATAATATGAAAAAGAGAAATAAGAGAACTTTAATGTGTTGAAAAATACTTAGTAAGAGTACTTACGTATATTAATGAACGACGTTGTGTCCTTCAAGTCAAGGAAAGCTTAATAAGAATAAATATGAAAGATGCTAAGTTCTTAAAGAACTGGATATAATATGAAAAAGAGAAATAAGAGAACTTTAATGTGTTGAAAAATACTTAGTAAGAGTACTTACGTATATTAATGAACGACGTTGTGTCCTTCAAGTCAAGGAAAGCTTAATAAGAATAAATATGAAAGATGCTAAGTTCTTAAAGAACTGGATATAATATGAAAAAGAGAAATAAGAGAACTTTAATGTGTTGAAAAATACTTAAGTAAGAGTACTTACGTATATTAATGAACGACGTTGTGTCCTTCAAGTCAAGGAAAGCTTAATAAGAATAAATATGAAAGATGCTAAGTTCTTAAAACAACTGGATATAATATGAAAAGGAGAAATAAGAGAACTTTAATATGTTGAAAAATACTTTAGTAAGAGTACTTACGTATATTAATGAACGACGTTGTGTCCTTCAAGTCAAGGAAAGCTTAATAAGAATAAATATGAAAGATGCTAAGTTCTCAAAAGAACTGGATATAATATGAAAAAGAGAAATAAGAGAACTTTAATGTATTGAAAAATACTTAAGTAAGAGTACTTACGTATATTAATGAACGACGTTGTGTCCTTCATGTCAAGGAAAGCTTAATAAGAACTTAAAATAACTGGATATAATATGTCTCAGTTCAGATGGAGAATGAGGTACGCGCGCGTGACGTAGATATCAAGAATAAATTAAATAGAGGTTTCTAGAGTCTAGTGACGTCACACGTTAGAGTCGTCGATAATATCGATATGTTTATTGTGGTACTTGAATAATTAGCTGTGGAAATATTACTGATGTTTGAGTTATAGTCAACTTCCTCCTCTGAAATAGATATCGGTAATGATTTTTCATCTCTAGAATCTATGCCGACTCTAATGTGTGACGTAAAAAAGGTGATTTGACAACGCGATGAAGTGGTGTAATTGAAAATCCGATTGAAAAACCGATACCAGCATAAGATTTAGCACATCAAGAAGTACCAAAATGGGTCATAAAGGGTAGAATTTTTCGTTTCATAGGCATTTAAAAGACGGACGTTTAGTTGTAGTCGTCAGTTCATTTTTTTACACTCCTACTAATAAAGCAAATATAGTTGTTAATATGTATTCTCAACAAAATTAACACCCAGGGCTTTATGTGCACGGTAGTTTGAGTCTTGAAATAAATACTTTCCCCCCCTTTGTTCAACTGAATCATGTCTAAAGCTAATTACCATCGAGTTATTAAATCGAGGTATTACAACTAAGATTTAAAAGTCTGACGAAAAACTCGTCGTCTCACAGATTTACATCGCAAGAAATCTTAAACGTACATCAAACAAGTGACAAATACATCACGGAATTTAGTGAGGACGAATTTTATTTTAAAGTAATCTCCATAAGTATACATCTGTAGTTTTTCAATTATACAGTATGTTATACCTTTTAACAGAGCACATGCAACCAGTAAAGTATATCATACTGTATATTTGATATATTTCAGTTTGTTTGATATGCAAATGTCTGGAATTTCGTCACACATACATGACTTATCAGAGAATGTTATATATATTAGCCTTCATGAAATGAAAACTAAAGTGTGAATAAGATGTGCGCGTCACCAAACTTCTTGATTTTAAAGGATTTCGTTTGAGAATGAAAGTGATACACAAACTTCTCCGGTAAGTCATTATGTATGTGTGACGAAATTCCAGACATTTGTATATCAGAGAAACTGAAATATTTCAAAAACAAAACGAAGAAGCAAAAATCTTCAAAAGCAGTCACCGTTATCATTTTAAAAGTTCTTCCAAATAAAACAATAACTTTTTTGAAGTTATAGGCACTTTTAAAGCATTTCCAATGAAGGGCTCCGCTCGAAACGTCAGTATCTCGTCACTCAATTCTTGGCAGTTTACCACCTTTTCACTTTTATATATATATATATATATATATATATATATATATATATATATATATATATATATATATATATATTGAAAGGATTTACGGTGAAGGAAAATTTCGAGTGTTGGAATAGATACATTTTAAGACCAAACCGGGACCAGTTGCGAAAAATGCGACTTCAAGGCCTTCCGTCCAACACTCTTCCTTCACCGTTAATCCTTTCAACATGTAGTTTGATCGAGTGAAATGCCAAATATTACCTATGGTATACCTGGAGTCTTATCCCGGCATTGCCACCGCCGTGTGTGCAGAACTCGTGACTGGGATCTCGGCGGCGGCTTCCGTAGCTCAGTGGTCAGAGCACTGCACTAGCGTCGCGGGGTCGCGGGTTCAATTCCAGCCGGAAGGCCTTGAAGTTGCATTTTTCGCAACTGGTCCCGGTTTGGTCTTAAAATGTATGATTGTATTCCAACACTCGAAATTTTCCTTCACCGTAAATCCTTTCAACATGTAGTTTGATCGAATGAAATGCCAAATATTACCTACACATATATTATATATATAATATATATATATATATATATATATATATATATATATATATATATATATATATATATATATATATATATATATATTATATATATATATATATATATATATATATATATATATATATATATATATATATATATATATAAATCTCTAAACCTTTTTTCTTGTTATGTCACAAAGTTCACGCCTCAGTCTTACATTATTTAATCGATTACCATTATAATTGAAAAACGTTTCTGTGCAGAAACGTAACAGCTGGACCCGTAACAGCTCAGCAACTGCCAGAAGCCGACAGCTCTCACATTAAAATATAACTCTTGCCAGTCCTCTTTAAAATCATATAATTTTCCCATAAAAACAAGTTACTTCATTTTTTCAAACGCCTGTCGAAGACGAGTGTTTTCTCTCAATCTAAAAAACGAAAATGTCAAAATTCAAATTTCTAATTGTAATTGAGGCAGTGATATTAATGATTTGAACCAAGTGATTGCGCCAAAAATGAACTGATTTTAAAGGGGAATTGCAATAAAAAAATTTTAAATATGAAGAAGAGTTTTACGAGGAGCAGGATTTGCATTGGATTTTAAATGCATCCTCTCTCCTCCGTAAAAGCATTCAATGCGGTGGAGGGGTAATTAATGGTTGGGATAGGGAATGCGGTAGAGGGTAATGGCATTAGGAAAACCGCTGAAAATCGGAACGCGGGCGAGGGGAGGGAAGAGAGGAGAAAGCTTCCCCTCTGTTCCCCTCTCCTTATTCTCTTCCCTCTCTTCCCTCGCCCGCGTTCCAAATTTCAGCGGTTTTCCTTATTCCTTACCCCAACCATTATCCCCTCATTCATTACACCTCAAAGTTGAGAGGTAATGTGAATTTGTACGCAATTATACCAGTTACTCATGACGTCACAAGTAGGCCGGTCTATTTGTACAGGTGGTCTGTTTTTACAGTTCACTATGTTTGGTCCTCCGGTAACCAACGTTTTTCGCCATTAGGAGTTGCTTCTGTATGGATCGCTATACATGAAATCGTAGTTTCGACTGCGCATAAATATGACACGTTCTGAGTCGGGCCTAAATCTTATTTCATACATAACATAAGGCTTAATCAGCCATAGTAAACTATGTAAATTATGTAAATAAACTATAGTTTGTACAATAAGCCATGTTATGTATGAAATAAGTTTTAGAGCCGACTCAGAACGTGTCATATTTATGCGCAGTCGACACTACGAATTCGTGTATATTAAAACTCATCATGAATGATATCTAGCGCGTCCTACTTGTGACGTCATGCGCGTAACAGCATTCTCTCAAAGCTAAACTGATTCGCATGGAGTCCACTCAAATGGAAATTTTTTTTCCACAATAATCGGTTCACAATGAAAATTTAGATTTCGATTAAAAAATAATCCAATAATTTTATTTTATAAACAAATCTGTATGAGACTTATTTTTTATACTGTACCTCAAAGCATTAATCCTGATAAACCCTGCAGCATCCTCCGGTTTATAGTCGCTTATTACGTCCATACTAGAAATGATCAGAAAACAAAATTTGAGTTCCTCTAGAATTCATCGATAACAAAACGACCGGGAAACTGGGATGAGGTACCACTGATTGGCTGAGACACGTCACGTGCCGGTCCGTTATTTCCCGGTAATGGACCGGTCCGGATAACGGATTTTGTCAGCCATTTTGTTTACAAAGGAACAAACCGAAGAACGACAGGAAACTTTGAAAAGCAGCAAAAATTGAACGAATTTAGTAAATTAAGCACTAAATCATGAACGAGTTGGACGATGAACAATCTAAAAGAGAGTCTTAACTATCATGAAAGCAATAGAAGAACAAGAATGAAAATGACGATTCTGTCACTCAAAACGTATGTAAAGTATGCTGTTTAAAAAAAGCCTTTCCATATAATAAACCTCTCATTAACCTCGATCGCTTGTTCATTACGGGAAAAATATCAGACCTCGGTCTTTTATGTAAGAACCTCTTCCTACGTGTTCGGTCCGTACAGTCAAGACGTCGGTCTAATATTTTCTCGTAATGACCGCCCTCTCGGTTAATAACAATTTATTACATGCATTCTACGTAATTGTTCTCTTTCAAAGGTTTGAAAAGTATTACAAACGCTGGTACCTAACAAGCTCTTCGTTGTAAAGAGACTTCTTCGATTCTCTCCCCAATACGTATGTCTAGAAAAATTAAAGTAGAATTTGCATAAAAACATTATTTTGAAAAATTATTTTCATAAAAGGAGTCGTTAACTGATGTATCAGTTATTGTTTAAATGTTAAAGTGCCTCACCTCTGGGGATTTTACATATTCGTAATATTGGGTGTTCCTGAGAAAAATCATAATACATCTTATCTGCCTAACATTTCATCTTCATGGACTTTTTTGCTGTTAAAGTTATCGAATGTGATGTCATAAGAGGCATTTCTGTTGGGGAAACATTACATCACGGAGAGGGAGGGTGAGCACGCCATTTATCCCGGTCAGCGGCAAGCAATTGTCTTCTGGACGATCTTTTTTAGTATCCTCGAGAGATGCCTACATTATGATATTGATAATAATACATCAAAGAACTGCATGCTGACCCCAAAACAACTTAGATGCTAACCCTAACACGTACCCCGCTCAATGGGTTTTCTAACCCTAACCCCTACAGGAAAGCTAATTATAAAATAGCCGGAAGTAAATGAGCGAGTACACGCTATCTGATTGGTTACTGAGCTCAAAAACCGTGCATTATAACTCAATAAAGCATAAACTGACGTGATTCCTCGCGTAGATTTTGTCGTTTTTGACGGATTTTAAGTAGTTTAAATCACAAAAGAAAGTCAAAGAATACCTGGATACAAAGCTAATCAAAGTACTAACACCACAGAATGTTTTAACTGCAACGTTGAGTGTATTTTCATCGCTAAAATCGCCAACGTGTTTTCATCATTGGCTTCCTAGCAACGCACATAGTAACGTCATTTATAACAGGTAAATCTACATTTTTCATGGCTTTATTGTTAATTTAATGGTGTTCTTTTATGAAAGAAATAAAAAACTTTGTCTTGTGTGATTATCGACTTATAATGGCACTCGAGAAGCTAGTAAAACACTCGGCTATCGCCTCGTTTTTTACACGCATCTCTCGTGCCATTATAACTCGATAATCACACGCGACACGTTTTTTATTTCTCAAGTAAAAATCCTATTACTAACCTTCATACTAATAAAAGGATCGTCCAGAAGTCGATTGCTTGCCGCTGACCGGTGTAAATGGCGTGCTCACCCTCCCTCTCCGCCCGTGATGTAACGTTTTCGTTTCTGTGGCAAGTATCAAAAGAAAACTGGTTTGGAATGCCTCTTGTGACATCACATCCGGTAACTTCGACAGCAAAAAAGTCCATGAAGATGAAATTTTCGGATGACAATATATATTATGATTTTGCTCAGGAAGACCCAAATATTACGGATATGTAAAATCCCCAAACGTGAGATAGGCACTTTAACTGATCAAATGGACAAGTTTAACTGATCAAAACATACACTCTAAATGAAAATAATTAAATGTAAGATACGAACCCAACAGGGAAAGCGTTTACCCTACACAATATAGGACGCATGGGAGGCTCTCTTGCTGCTGCAATCACGCACACTAGGGACTAGGCTTCTACAGATTGTTCTGCAAAAATGCTGAAATGTTGCTCTAGAAATGGTCGAAAGTTGCCCAAAAATTGCTCAAAAATTGAAAAACTTGCTCCTGTAATGTAAAAAGTTGCTCGAAAAAGAAAGAGCACAAAGCAAAATATAAGCTATATTTTCAACACTCGTTAGTCTCTATATAAATTTAAGTCCTATAACAGTTGCTTGTTCCATCGGGTTGTCGTGAATGACTCCTCACTCCTCAGTTCTGGCGCACAATTATTAACAGTTAACACTTAGTTTTGTTGCAAAACTATTAAAATATCTATATATGTTATATAAAACCTTATAAAAACTTTAAAGTCACCAAATAGGCTCATGAAACCTTGCCCCAGCAGTTGTTGCCTCTGCAATAGGGTCATTTCCAGGTGCAAGTTCCTCATCGTCTGATTCTTCTTGTTCTTCCATAGTTATATTAACTTATTTTAATTAATTTAAAACCTCAACGAATTAAAACCTCAAATGCAAAATGGCTGTCAAGAATTGTTGCCAAGGTAACCAAACTAAATTGAATGTCCGCTGGAATGGTGTAAGGCAGGCTCAGTTGTTTACAGTCAGGCCAAATTAATTCAATTATTGTCTAATGACTCTATTCTTCACCCCTTTCTTGGTTTTCACTGGAAATTCTCGAAAATTATGCTTTTTCGGGGGGAAATTGCTTGAAGTTGCTGTTCTCGTATAAAGTTGCTCCAAACACAATAAATTGCCAAAAAGTTGCCCAGCACAATCTGTAGAAGCCTAGTAGGGACTGCGTACAGGCATATCCACGTTAAATACTGAGTTACATACTCATCCTTCGGCTTCGGCAGATAACACTGACCTCGGTCTGGATAATTCTTGATATCATGCTCAGCCTCATCCAATAAATGTATATTGTTCCGCGTCTTAATACTACACAATAAGCTAATATATATATATATATATATATATATATATATATATATATATATATATATATATATATATATATATATATATATATATATATATATATATATATATATATATATATATATATATATATATATATATATATATATATATATATATAAAAAGTAGAGTGCTGCGTAGACAGTGTTTTGAATATATAGCAAAGTGAAAAGGTGGTAAACTGCCAAGAATTTAGTGACGAGATACTGACGTTTCGAGCGGAGCCCTTCATCAGAGTAAGACGAGATGAAATGAAATAAATAGGGCTTATATATATATATGCCAAAAGGGTGTCACAAGTAGAAAGTAGCCAATCAAATGCACGGGAGATAAACAAACTAATAATTAATGAGATGGGAAACGTTAGATCATTTGCTATTTTTAACAGTCGATCAGCAAGCAGACTGAGGGGGCGGGAGAAATGACAGGTCCAATATTCAAGGGGATTAGGCGATAATATTAGCATAAGAAACAAAAACTTGAAAAGGAATGAAAGTGCATACGCGAATAATAAAAAATTAATAATAATAAAGGTTCCAAGCAAACTAAAATAACCAAAAACTTGTAGGAAATTAAATAAAAGAAAAACGTTCGTTAAGACCAAGAGGATGTGTGGTGCCAAGTTTAAAAATGAGACGCTTCTCTTGCCGCTTGCGGTTATCGTTGCCACCGGAGATGGGAAGGATGGCACAGACTTTCATGTCTGAAACCAAATGGTTGGAGCTGTTGAAATGGCGGGCTACAGGTTTGTCACCATCATTGATCCTCACGGAACGAAGATGTTCAGCAAACCTGTCTGAAAGACGTCGCCCAGTTTCACCGATGTAGATTTTAGGGCATTTATCGCATGAAATGCAATAAATTATGTTGGTGGACGTGCATGAAAAAGCATGACGGATTGTGTGGTCGAATTTGGGGGCAGTAATAACTGTAGTGGGATTGAGAAAAGCGCATGTGTTACAGCGGGAACGGCCGCAAGAAAATGTTCCCGCTGGTGCCGAGGTATTTTGTTTAAGGGCACTATGTACTAAGGAGTCACGAATGTTTTTATTACGGCGAAAAGATACCAAAGGGTTGTCGGTGAAAATGGCTGACGTCTCAGGATCATTTTGTAAAATGTGAAAATTCCGATTAATAATATTTTTAACTTTAAAATTGAAAGGATGAAATGTTAGAACTAAAGGAATTTTATTGTTTGAAACTCGTTCCAAAGATGGTTCAAGGGCGTCTAAACGGGGGACGAGAAAAGCTTTCTGAACGGCGAGGTCTAAAAGGTTGGTAGGGTAACCACGTTGGACAAAACAAGATCTCATTTCCATTGATTTGACTTGAAAATCTTGGTCGTCGCTACATAAGCGGCGAAGACGCAAGAATTGAGAGTAAGGGATGGATTGCTTAGTGTGGTTGGGATGAGAGGATGAAAATAGAAGATAACTATGGGAGTCAGTAGGCTTGTACGAGACCGACGTTTTCAGCGAATCACCATTAATCGAAATTAAAATATCAAGGAACGACACAGAGGTCTCGCTGGGCGTGAACTTCAGAGCAGGATGAAAATCATCAACAAAGTTGATGAACTGCTCTAAAAGGACACGTGAACACGACGCTGTTCCTAAACAGTCATCGATAAATCTTCCGAAAAAATCAGGCAAGGGACCCGTGTATTGTTCAAAGATCTGTTTTTCAACATAACCAACAAATAAATTGGCATAGCTTGGACCCATTTTGGTGCCCATCGCAACACCACTTATTTGTTGATAATGTTCACCATCAAACGAAAAATTGTTAAGGGTAAGCACTAGTTCTGCTAAGCGGAGTAACGTGGTTGTGGAGGGTTCTAAATTAGTGCGCTGATCAAAGAAAAACTTCAGAGCTTCAAGGCCATCACAATGGGGAATGACGGTGTATAAGGACTTGACGTCCATCGTGAAAATAAATTTATCGGAACTACTGAAACGTAACTGGTCGAAAATTTGCAAGGCATGTTTAGTATCTTTGATATAAGAAGGCAACTTCTTAACCAAAGGA
>JAYKKM010000062.1:1790000-1880000 GCA_035772405.1 Chrysogorgia sp. JL179-B06 | reverse complement strand
CGAGGCTTACAAAATAAAAAATTCCCCGGGGGGGAGGAACTACCACTACCTGTTAGCCCCCTGTCGGTGACCTTAGCCCCTGCTTCGGGAATTCCTGGCGCCACCCCTGGCTATCGCCTCGTCTCTTATACATACACCCAATAAAACAGTGCTGTTCGTATTTTAAACTATACATAGAAGTGTAGAAATACAAATGGAAAAGGTTGGCGTGTACAGCTAAAATAGTGATTATATGAGGTCTAACGCTTCGAGCAAATTCCCTTTGTCACTGCAAAGTGAAACGTTTCATTATCTGACTAACTAAGGGTCTTTGTTTAAAATCTTATACCTCCTATACACTATTTCTGCAATACACCAACCTTCTAGAGCTTTCTAACCATCTTTGTATAAAAGTACAGTATATTAAATGTATAGTCAGTATAGACCTTATTCATCAATGGCCGACAATTTAAAATTATTTGATATGCATATAAATTGACCCTTATGACTTCGTTTTAAAGAAAGAATCCTTCTCAATTTCGTACATGAAAACGAGTTCAACAAGGACCAATTTATATGTGTATATTAAAGAATATTAATTTGGCGACCATTTATGAATAAAGTCTATAGTTATTCCGAGAACGTAATAAGAAAAAAAAACACGACAAACCTTGTCCATTGTGATACTCTCGATGTCCAAGTGGGCTTCTCTGAGAATCGTCCCAGCTGGAGTTTCATAAACACCTAATATTTTGGAGCCAAGTACAATCAAAACATACATGTATACAATTATAGTGATATATACTTTAAATTAAAGTATGCATGGAGTACGTGTAAATCATTGTTATATAATGGTAAATGACAGCTTTTCTCTTGTGTACTATTAAACTTCCGTGTTCTGGGATATTCGATCGCGTCCAATTAACATTGGAACCAACTTCCATTACATTCAAGACCTGTATAGACGTTGCCACCTTTAAATCCAACTTGACAGCGTATCGTTTTAAATCAACTTTTGATATTTATGATAATTTGTGATATGATAATCTGCAATTGCTTTTACTCCTCATTTCAGAATTTTAAAATTTCATTTCATTTCAAATCCTATCCCCATCTTATCTGGTCACTATCGGTGATCTCGAAAGAAGACTGGATCGAGCAACTATTGTTCAGAAAATGAAGCCGGAAGTCTGCCATTACTAAGGGAACAACTGAGGATCCTATGAGGTTTTTTGTTGGATTATGTGCTCTTACCATCGACAAAATAAAATTTTACTATAAAGAGGACCAGAAGACATTTTTCAAATTCTGAGTAAAACGCGATTCATGGCCTACCTACAGATTTACTGCGACTTTGGTCCCTTAGTAATGTCCGACGTTTGCTCTAATTATCCAGTGAGAGAAGCCTAATATGAGACGTCAAATTAGGTTCAAGATTTTATGCATTTAACGTTAACAAAGAAACTATATTGGCCAGACACTAAACCAATTTCGCGAGCGTCACAGCTTGATTTGCTTGCAAACTCGGAGCTTCTAATGATCTCTCGTCAATTTACATTATGCAAATACGCAAGCTTCAAAATCAGCTCATGAGATACTCCAGTCCTATTTTTGAGATCAGTGGTCACTATGCTATCGCTTTTGCTTAAAGTTACTCGCTTTCTCTTTCTCTCTTTAACATCTCTAATTTCCTCTCAACTATTGTTAGTAATGAAATAAAACAAATCGTCACCTCTTGATTTCATTCCAATGAATCGGTTTTCAACAATATCAATACGGCCGACCCCATGGCGAGAACTACGGGAATTCAAAGATGCAAGAGAACCACAAATTTAGAAGTGATGATGTTAATGCTTAATTATGCAAATGTGTCGAAACGTTACTTTTCGAAAACGTTTACGCCAAATTGAGCATATGATCGCTGGCTTGAGGCAACTGCGCATGCTCAAATTGATATTTAGCATTTCCAACATAGTGTCTCGTTTAGTATGATGATATACATCATACGAGCAGACACGTCCGTATGATGTTTAAAAAATAGAAAACATTTTCCGTGATTACATACAGTTATAGAAACACGAGTGGAAGTTTGGGAGAACGAGAAATTAGTGGGAACACGAGCCCGCAGGGCGAGTGTTTCCACGCTATTTCGAGTTCTCCCAAACTTTTACGAGTGTTTCTATAACTGTATGTGAACACGGAAAGATGTTTCTTTTATAAAATAACACTGAGGAAATAAGTAATAAGACTCTTTTATTAAAATGATAAAAATATACATTCTCCTTACTAACGTCGTCGACTGCTCAAATGTATATAAACGCTCTTAACTGTAAAGAAAAGCATCCAATCTTCTTGTTTTTCTATTTGTTGGCTGTCACTGAACATATTTATCGACATTTTAGCTGTTTGTGAGCAAAGGTTCGTCTTGCAGTCCATTTTATAAAAATGGCGGGAAAAATCTATGTTTACATACAGTTATATAAACATGGCTCTTAGCCAATCAGTGCGCAAGTTTTCAAAATGTTATTTTATAAATATCATCATATAGATATTGTGTTTTTCGCGCATGCGTGTAACGGTCAATTACTAGACCCACAGTCTCTCATGAATCTACTAATTAAACACTTCAAATTTAGGGGTGCGGCGTGACGAAAATAGTCCCGAGGTCAAGCTCAGGAAGACACTTAAGGAGGGTTAGGGTTAGAGGTATTACGATGAATATCATCATCATACACGCATGTCCGATCATATGATGTACGTCATCATACGAAATGAGATAATGTACCGGCATTTTCGAATAATTTTTCCCTTTTCTTGTGGATGGCGAAAACAATATAGTGTGGAGTGGCAATATTTTTCCAAAACGGAAAAAGGTTGTGTGGACGTACCCTCGATAGTAAGATACAAAGTGAAGGAAAACGTTGTAAGAGAAATAAAAAAATAAGAGTTGTGTTTTCTTAAAGTACCTCTGTGTTGGTATCCCGAATTTTTACATATTTGCAAAGGGTGCTCTTACTTAATTTGCCAAATTTCAAGCAATTGCGAGCATTTATATGAGATTATACGGCCGCCATTACTCGAACATGTTCCGGACGCTTAGGTTGCGATTAGAGGAAGTGACGTCAAAGACTAAACACGTGGCTAGTTGTGTATGAATATATTGGGGGAAAATTTCTATTGTAATTTGTCGTATAATTTCCATAAAGCTTTGTCATGTGTTGAGTCTCTGACGTCATAATCACATACTCTGCTGTGGAATCGCAGGCTAGTCTGGAACAAGTTTTGAACAATGGCGGATAAAATTTGGGCGACTTTGGAGGTTAAATTTCTTGTGATAGAATGTTTGTTGTTCATGTTTTTTGACAAATGCGAATATTTATTAACCTAATATGATGTTCTGTAACAAAAAATACCAGGAAACGTAACGTGATATTTCGTCGCAGGGGCACTTCAATGCTAATGATTAAATGAATATGAATATAATTAATTGTAAGATTTTGTTTCAATGATGTTGAGTAGGTGCAAATAATATATACTTACCCAATAGCGTTCAAATGCTGATAAATTTCAAGTGGTGCTGTGGAAGTTGTATTATCAGAATTATTGTGCACCCTTATTGGGATACCTTGAGAAAAATATATTTAAGAACTAATGTTTTTTTCATACATAATGTGGTCTTATAATTAAACATGAAAGATACTTTGTATATACAAGAAGAATGTAAAAATCTCCATTATGAATCTTTTGCTCTCGATTTGGAATGGTTAGTATTCAGATAATTAATTCTTACTTACAGACAAACATTTTCATTTTAAATAATAGAATACGTTTGTTCTGGTCTCTATATAACGTGATCGAAATCCGAGTGACGTAATAAAAACACGAGAGAAGTGTAGAGGGAGGCCGAATCCGCGGTACTACAGCGGTTTAACACAAAAATGTTGAAGAATATTAAATCGCATCTTCTAGGAGCAGCCGTTCCTCACGTTGTAACTAAGCCATGTACAAACTACCGGAATTGTTAAATAATTTTTAGCAGTAAATTATTGGATTGTAAGCAACCCCAAAACAACAAAGATCCTAACGAGTTTTAACCCTAATACTAATTCGCTAATAATAACTCTAATAATAACCCTAATACTAACCCTAATAACTAACCAACCCTAATACTAAGCCTCAGAGGTTGTGATTGTGGCGAGCCGACGATTTGAAGAAATAAAGGATAAAACTTACTACCTAAACCGAAAATTGTCATCTTGCACATGAGACTTGATATTAAAGTTTAAAACACAACAAAATATATGGGTGGTAATATTTCGACTATTCCAAAGTTATTATCAAAACAAAGTGATTATCTAACCATAATACTAACCCTAATGGCTAATACTAACTTTTAACCCTTTTCAAACCCTCAGAGGTTGTCATTGTGGCGAGCGTAATTTAATATTCATCAACATTTTTGGGTTAAACCGCTGTAGAACCGCGGATTCGGCCTCCCTCTACGCCCGTGGCAAATCGTTTCCCTAGCGAGAAGCACGAGCCGCCGAGGTGATAACCTGCCGAGGTGAGTGTTCTAGATAACCAGATAACAACCAGATAACCCCGATGTAGTAATTGGCGGAAAAAATGTTTCTCGCGTTAAAACGTATAAATGCTTGGGGATTGAATTTGATGAGATTTTAAATTGGGAAGCACATATCTCAAATTTGATATCGAAGGTAACAAAGGTAATCGGAGCATTAACGAGACTTAAACCTTATATTTCTAAAATTCATTAATAATTCATGAGTAATTAAACCAATAGCATGTAAGCATTCGGTCACATGATGCTGTTTGGATACCCCGGTCAAACACCGCCAGACAAAAGATTTCAGCTGCATACGTAATTAAGATATTTGATCCAAACACTAGTGTTTGGATCAAATATCTTAATTACGTATGCAAAATCAAGTCAGCAAACAAATTCACACACAAAATTCCTTTATTCACTCTTTGTCGTCTACCACAAATCTAATGTTACAGCCAGTAAACACACACTTGTCCAGTTTAATACTCGCAGAAACAAAACCCTCTACCATGCATCACAATCATCTCAACTCCACTATTTAATTTATCATTATCTATTCATCGTGGAAAACCCACTTCAGTTATGCATTGTGTAATATCTCAATAGAATTCCTAATTACGATATCCTTCGTTAGAAATTCTATTCAAATCAGCAAACGAAAACATTCTCTTACCTCTCCATTCATTTCAGAAGCTATATAAACAACTCGAGCTCGTGTCCCACCGGGATATCCAAACACTCGAAAACAATGGACAAAAACACTCGCGCTGCGCGCTCGTGTTTTCGCCATTATTTTCTCGTGTTTGGATATCCCGGTGAAACACTCGCTCTCGTTGTTCATATATTACATCCCCTCAATTTACTATGATCCAAATTTATAAATCATTAATTCTCCCACATTTTGATTATTGTGTCAGTGTATGGGAACATTTGGGAAAAGGGCTGTCATCTAAACTAGAAAAATTACAAAACAGAGCAGCACGAATTATTAAAGGGGTTGATTATAATGTCAGGTCGACAGAGCTATTATCTCAACTAAATTGGACTAATATTGAGGAAAGACGTTCTAGAACCTTAAAATTCTAATGTTTAAAATAATGAATAATTTGGTTCCTACTTATTTGTCTGCTAAATTTACACATTCAAATTCAGTGCATGCACATAATCTGCGCGGTTCTAATCATATTTTTGTTCCAAGACCTTTAACTGAAGCTCGTAAGAAAAGCTTTAGTTATAGGGAGCTGTCCTTTGGAACAGTCTCCATAATAATAGCAAATCTGCCTCTTCATTAAGTCAATTTAAGTCTACGTTATTATTATATTATATATTATTATATTATTATAAACTCTAGAGTGTTTTCGTTACTTCACAAGGGTTTCGATCACGTTATAGAAACCTGGGCAAACGTATTCTATCATTTTTATAAAATTATTCAGGAACAATTGCTTATACTTTGGATAATTACGATATATAACGCTTTTAATTTTGATTTAAAGCAAATTCTCATTAGTAACTGGCGTCATTGAGGTCTCCATAGCCTGATCGAGTAGGCAAGCTGAGTAATAACAGCGTCAGCGTAGAGTACACATTATTTTATAAACAGTTATATAGACATATTTCACCCAAATTAAATATTATTTTATATTCATTTAAATTAGCCTTTCTGACGATCGTGTGTCTGTAATTCCAAAGAATCTTTTCTTTGTAACGAGGCCAGAAAGGCTAATTTGCATCCATATAAAAGAATATTTAGATTGGTCGCCATCATGAAAGAAATAGGTATACGAAACACGAGTACTCGTGACTTGTACTCTCCTCACTTGTACTCTCCTCACTTGTACTCTCCTCACTTGTACTCTCCTTACTTGTACTCTCCTCACTTGTACTCTCCTCACTTGTACTCTCCTCACTTGTACTCTCCTCACTTGTACTCTCCTCACTTGTACTCTCCTTACTTGTACTCTCCTCACTTGTACTCTCCTCACTTGTACTCTCCTCACTTGTACTCTCCTCACTTGTACTCTCCTCACTTGTACTCTCCTCACTTGTACTCTCCTCACTTGTACTCTCCTTACTTGTACTCTCCTCACTTGTACTCTCCTCACTTGTACTCTCCTCACTTGTACTCTCCTCACTTGTACTCTCCTCACTTGTACTCTCCTCACTTGTACTCTCCTCACTTGTACTCTCCTCACTTGTACTCTCCTCACTTGTACTCTCCTCACTTGTACTCTCCTCACTTGTACTCTCCTCACTTGTACTCTCCTCACTTGTACTCTCCTCACTTGTACTCTCCTCACTTGTACTCTCCTCACTTGTACTCTCCTCACTTGTACTCTTCACAAAGATTTCTTGTTCTTCCAAGCTCGCTCCCACTAGTGGGAGCTTGGAAGAACAAGAAATATTTGTGGAACACGGGCCCTAAGGGCGAATCGTTCATATTTTTTCTTCGTTCATATTCTATTCCGCAAAAAATCCTACCTTCTTTGAACTCAATCTCTATTTTCTCGGGCTGGAAAAATAATACATAATATAAAAAACACCAATACAAATATCCTGCTTTTATTATACATATGGTCAGGCGGTCCATCTTAGAAATGGAGAATTCTGATTGGTTCCCTATGAGAACCATGAAAATACTTTTTAAGGCGTCGAACTATATATGACTCAGCGGAATGTTGGAATATACTGTAGTAGTTTATTTACTTTACTTTATAAACGACCATGAATAAACTACAATGTTTTTTACTTTAATGCTTTTTACTTTCTACTTTAATGTTTTCATGAATATTGTTCCTCTTCCATTCGCTCAAATTTTATTTCGCTATCTTGTAAAACAGAACCGAATTCCTCACATTCTGTCATTTTAAGACACTGAGCCTGCACACAAAACTATTAATTTTGAAGCGGTAATTTTACCTGACACTGTCCCTTTAACTCCGTCGCTTTCCTAAAGTAAGAGTTAGATCCCTCGAATGTCGGGCTTTATGCTATATAAAGCCCGGCCCCGAGGACGCGCAGCGTCCGAGGGCTTTATATAGCATAAAGCCCGACATTCGGGGGGATCTAACTGATTTAGTTCATGATTGAGGAGGTTTTCCAACAAAGTTTTGTCCATTTTATCCACCTTGGACAAAGATTTCCCTAGTTTTTTCCTTCATTTCTTATCTAATTAGTACTCAAGGTCTTTATGCTAGATAAAGCCCGCGGTACATCAAAGAAAACGGACTCGATCATGAACTAAGTAATGCACCGAGAACGAGGGATTTATGCGGCATACAACCCCGAGGACTCGTAGCGTCCGAGGGCTGTATATCGCATAAATCTCGACGTTCGAGGTGTTTATCTGACTTATTATTACATTGAGGAGGTTTCCCACAACGTTTTGTTGATTTTGTCCACCTTGGACAAAGATTTTCCTAGTTTTTTTCCCGTTTCTTATCTTATTAGTATTCATAGGGATGTATGGAGCATAGATCCCGCGGTACATCAAAGAAACCGACTCAATGTAATAATAATATAGGTTAGTTACCGAAACCGAGGTAACTACGCTGGTTATTTACCAAGCGCCGATCGCTAAATAACCTAGCGTAGTTACCGAGGTTGAGGTAACTAACCTACTTAGTTTATTCATGATATACATGGTAATCGTCCTCATGTAGCAAAAATATTTTTACTCTTCTATATGTAGTTTTAGAGCGATTTAGTAGGTCATTTAATATGCAAGGTAACTATCAGCTATATATTAACTGCGGCATATCAAAGATAAACGACGAATGAATAAACTAAGCATGTTAAGTTCCCTAATAATACGTGCATGTGCATCTCAAAGTGGAAGTACATACCTTGCTTGGGGCATCTTCCGGATGGGTTGTCTTCTTACAAATATCTCTTGGGGCTTCTGTCTAAAGATACAATCTCACAATCTCACAATTTGTCTCATGTTGCAGAAAATTATGCAAAAGTAATTAATTATCGGAACAAAGAGAAAAGCAACCTCGTACCCAGGGCATTCTGCATACACGGTTGAAGGTCGAGGAGAATGGCCCTGGGAACGGTTGGACGATTCCATAACCTTATTGGCCAGTTCTAAAACTCGATTAATTCAGCTAAAGTATAAATGATAAATTATAATTCAGCTAGAGTATAAATGATTAGCTAGAGTATTAAATCATCTCAATCCACATGTTAAGAAATTTCCTCGCCTTTAAATTTTACTACAAACAAGAAATATAAGGGCTTTCGTTAATAATAAGTTTTCGTTAATTGTCAAGAACTGCATTCGATATATACTTGTTCATGTATGATATTTGTATGAGATAATTATGGCTGAATTATGAATTAGTTACTTTTAGGATGAATGTTTTTACATGAACAAGTCTGTAGAGTGTTGCATCTTTCTCATTCATTATCACATCAACAGAGTAAACAAAGCCAAATGACATATCAAAACACCCAGAAATTCTGGGTGTCATGTGACCAGCCGATCCCAGGGCCATTTTCGCCGACCTTTTACCATGGAGGAAAAATGCCCTGGGTACGAGGTTGACAGAAAAGGATATATTATGCAAAGATCAGGATAAAGAACGAGAATGTTTGAAAAGAAAATTTACTAAAAAGGCAACTGAATAAAGGACATTGGCAACAAAAATTAAGTTTGTCTAATATGAAAGAACTCGTAAAATGATAGACACATTTTACAACTTTTCCGTATTTTACTTCGTTTTTGAAATATTTCAGTTTGTTTGATATGTAAATGAGATGGTCTCTGACGTCATGTGCAGGGTAGAGAATTTTTACTCATTAAATAATGTCTTATATCTCAGTGATTGCTAAATTGCAACGTTCATTATCACGAGGAGTTATTATTCACACATTCTCAAGTAAATTTGTGGAACAAACTTGAAGATGTAACTAATATTTTAATGAGTGACAATTCTCTACCCTATTCATCTTCAAGTTTGTTCCACAAATTTCCTGAACGTTGAAAACTTAGCAATCACTGAGATATAAGACATTATTTAATAAGTGAAAATTCTCTTCCCTGTACCTGACGTCAGAGACCATCTCATTTACATATCAAACAAACTGAAATATTTCAAAAACGAAGTAAAATACAGAAACGTTATAAAAGGTGTTACTCTATCATTTTACGAGTTCATTCATATTAGACAAACTTAATTTTGTTGCCAACGTCATTCAAGTAATATGCTGACCACCAGAAATATTCATTTTATTTAGGCTGTAGACCCACAGATTAGTTGGAATTTGTCATTGTTAATTTTGGTTTTATTAAAGATAAATTGTAATTACAGCACTTACTTTGGGATTTTCTAATATTCCTGATTCATAACTAATTGAAATAATAATTAGATTCAAGTTAAAACGGCTGTGAAAATTACCAATATAAAAGTAGTGTGCTACCATAGTGCAACGTTGGCAGTGTTAAAATAAGAAATTAAAAAGGAAAAATAAGTAGAAACTTTTTTAAAGAGTGAGTGTCAACCGTCGTGCATTGCGCGTTTGTGTTTATCTTTTTATACGATAACGAAGTGTTTTGAAGTGCTTCGTTGCCAACTTGATGTGGTATAAATACTTCAGAAATTCACCCAATCTTCTCAGAAAACCCTATAGAGGCTTTCTTAATCGTCCACAATCCAAATACGTCGATGCGGAACCTGATTTGTTTGTTTGAACCTCGTCACTTGGTCTTCCACGCTTCGCGTCAGTCGAGGCTGACATAATTGGAAACGAAAGTCAAGAAAGATCAAGTTTTGTGAAAAATACAGAAATAATTACTTTCTAACGTATATCTTCTTTTAATTAAAAAACAAAATGAGTAATTTATATCAAGGATTGACAAGATATTTACGGATGCAGTTCACCAAGGGAATTTCGTGCTTCAAAAAATGGCCGACGGAGCGTGCAATGTGTCACGGTTGACACTCACTCTTTAAAGTAAATGGTTTGAACCTAGGAGTATCGTTGATCGTCCAGGTTGTTGTAGTCTTGAGAAAGACTGTTCGGTTGATGGCTGACGTTTCGACGGCCTCAGCGGTGGTGGAACCAACTTAGAACATAGCAAACAACATAACGTAACAACATAACAACTAACTTGGAATATAAACCACTTAACAGATCACAATTACCAACACCAATACAAAATACTTCTTCGCACGCCCCAACGAACAATAGACCTACCGACAGACAATACACCCACGCTTAACGCATGACGCAACACCCACTCACATTGATCATGACACAAACAACTGATGATGAACAATATTGGCCCACGCTTAACGCATGACGCAACACCCACTCACATTGATCATGACACAAACAACTGATGATGAACAATATTGGCCCACGCTTAACGCATGACGCAACGCAAAATTATTTTTTTGGGATCACCTTTTTAGGGACATTGATAGCCAATCAGATGGCTTCCCATGGAAAGTGATCCCAAAAAATGTTCTGCTCAGGGGTGTGGGGTTTAGGATTAAGGTTATAATTTAGGGTTAGGTTAGGATAAAAGTTGTTTCGGGTTAGCCAATCAGATGGCTTGCCATGGAAAGTGATCCCCAAAACATTTTCTGCTAACGCAACACCCACTCACATTGATTATGACACAATTAAACAACCGATGAGGAACAATATTGGCCCACGCTTAACTCATAACGCAACACCAACTCACACTAATTATGACACAAACAAACGATGACGTAATGAACCAGACATATATATAGGCAAACCTGACAAACATGCTTTACTTGACTCTGAAAGATGACCGCCGCTGAGGTAGTCGAAACGTCACTCACCAACAATAGTCTTTCTCAAGACTACAACAACCTGGACGATCAACTTCGCACATCTACTTTCTTATTTGAAATAATTTTTGAAATTATAAACTTCATATAATGGTG
Source organism: Chrysogorgia sp. JL179-B06 (assembly GCA_035772405.1). Taxonomy (NCBI): domain Eukaryota; kingdom Metazoa; phylum Cnidaria; class Anthozoa; order Scleralcyonacea; family Chrysogorgiidae; genus Chrysogorgia; species Chrysogorgia sp. JL179-B06. The sequence continues at coordinate 1,868,531 of JAYKKM010000062.1, read as the reverse complement.
GCCGGTTGAAATATTCTTTTATATGCATGTAAATTAGCCTTTCTTGCCTCGTTACAAAGCAAAGATTCTTTGGAATTACAGACACACAAACGAGGTTAGACAGGCTAATTTAAATGCATATAAAAGAATATTTAATTTACGTTCATTATGAAATAGGTCTATAAAGTCATATTGGTATTTAAAGCTTTCTCATATCTCACTTCGCTCCTGAGATATTCAGATTTGTTTGCTAAGTAAATAACATCTTTCATGTATACTTCACACTGTATATAACTACTTATGTGGGAGTGTTGTTTATCTTATTTAACAATTAGACAACGAGCCCGCGTTTTCTATGAGCAGAACATTGACCTCGGTCTGGATAATTCTTGATATCATGTTCAGCCTCAGCCAATAATTGTTTATTGTATTGTATTTCCGATTTTACTAAAGTCATTATGCAATTTGATTATCTAGATACCCAGCTTTAATGGCAATCAGTGTAAGCTGTTTAAATTCTGTGTCAAATAAAATTAATTCATTCATTCATAGTGCCTATGCAATGTTTTCCTTATTTAATCAAACTCCGAAAGTTATCAAGAATGATAATTCAGAGCTCTTTCACATCACACGTCGTTCTTCACTTGAATGAATAACCTATGACGTCAAGATGTTTTTAGTAAATTAATTTGGCATCGCTATATATTTCAATGTCAAATGATGTTAGGTGTCACGAAGTGTCGTACTGTACAAAGTTTCAATTGATTTTGTTGAATAATCTCGAAGATATACTTGATTTTCTAAAAATGAGAAACATCTTGACGTCATATAGGTTATTTAATTTGCATATTATAAAAGTCTAAATATCTCATGAACGATGCGAGATAAATACGAAAGAACTCTCAGACCCAGGCATCAAATCATCATGGTATCAAATTGTTAACACGGTACTGGTATATGATTTCGAGTTTTTAATTATTGCTGACCGTTTTGATTCTGACCGTTTGTGTTTGTTGGTACCTATAGCTGTGATAAAATGGTTAATAAAATGCGTATTTTCTAGTTCTTACTGTCCGTCAAACGTTGTTGTAATAAACTGAAATTCAGTTGTAATGTGCTACACAAGCCCGTTAGTATCGCAATATGGAAAACCCAACTATCAGCTTCATTAACTCCATTTTTATTAAAATTCCCGCCACCGCACTTCTTTTACCCCGTATTTTTTAGCAGAGAAAAAGTTTGGTAAAACTGTGATGAAATCATTACGGTTAGCATTACATCACACGATGCCGGTTAGGAATAATTTCGTTACGTTTCCCCAATCCCCCCTTGCGCTCTTCCCCAATCCCCCAACCCTTCGGAAAGACGGACTTGATCCAAGACTACAATAATAAATGTTATTAAGGATTTTATTAAATTACTGTTTAGCAATTATTGTTAAAAACAAAATTGAATTCTACAGTATTAACAATGAAGTATAAGTGTTTACAAATATTCAGCTGAAGCAACTATAATACATACCTTATATGCATTAGATTCTCATCAGTACTCCAAGGATTCTTGGGGGTAACAGGTAATGGGATTCCATTTATCTGTTACAGAAATAATAAAATAACAGGTTAAGAAATAGAAAACATTTTCCGAATTTAAATACAGTTATAGAAACACGAGTTGAAGTTGAATCCCACCATATGATTTCTAGTTATCCGATTATCAAGTTATCACAAACTTTTATAACGTATGAGAACACGAGAAGAAATGTTTTCTATTTCTTTTATAAAATATCTAGTATTAGACAAACCTTTGCATACTCAAATAGATCAGTTCTTCCTTTAAATCTGTTAATAAACACTTCCATTCTCCATGGAGCAATAACCTTATTGCAAAAAACAATTAAAAGAGAATTACTCACAAATATATAGCTATTGCTGACCAGTGTCTTATACATTCCCCTCAAAGAAATAATGTTTCAAAAAAACGTTTAGATATTTTACCTTAGATTTCGGGAAAAGAGAGTAGTAAGATAGTTCAAACCGGATCTGGTCGTTGCCCTAAATTTTTTCAAACGAACATCACAAAATGTGTTTATTTTTGCCATTAACTCCCAATTTAACCAGCTTTCGTTGTTATTTTATGCTTTGAATTACCAGTTAGTGCAGCTTAGTTTATTAGATTTATCACTCTTAGGTTAACATGATAGAAGCTCAATTATAGGCCTACGATTTAAGGTCGTTATCCGAGAAGACCCGAAAGTCTTACGATTTGCTGATATTACTGCAAAGGCAGCACTTTCTCTTCAATTATTTTTAAGACCTTGAGTGGAGGTTCGACCCAGGATTTGAACCTGTGTCTTCCAACTCGTAGACATGTGTGGTAACCACTAGACCACAACAGTTCAGTGGTAGTTGCGTATACGTATTTCTAGTTTTATGCTTTGAATTACCTTTCCAGTTGCTCCATGAGACAGGTATTCCGCTCCTTCTCTCAATGCTACTTTGACCTGGCCGCGAGCAATACACGGACGAGCAATGGCTATAAAGATAAAGACGTGGCTTAAAGTTTTTTGTTTTTTGTTTTGTTTTTTATTTTTTTGTTTTTTTTATTTTTTATTATTTTTTCCATATTTTTAGATTTTCTTAGCATAGAATAGTATTTCAGGGTCGAAAGTGATCATCGATGTAAAAAAATCCTAAAAAATGGTATTTTAATTTTAAGTAAGTATTTTGAGCTCTGAGATCACTACTATTTAGGCCACCATTACTATAAAGAACGTGTTCCAAGTGAGCCTGCAATTTCAAAAGGTAATGTTGTTTGTGACGTCAGACTATAATGCTACGCCTGAATTTCAGCCGAGGTTGCTTGTTTTCTTGTTTTCTTCGAGAAGTATGTAGATGAAATGTCCAGACTTTTAGACGAAGAATCTGAAAAAGGACCCTTGATCACTATGGATTTACTTGTGGAGTGTTCGTGTTGCAAGTCTGACGTCACTTCGTTACGCTGGTCAGGAACATGATCGTTTAATGGCGTACATAACAACTCCAGATTCGGAGTCAGAAAATAATACTTGCTATCGTCTAATTATAAATACGCATATAAGCATTTATAAATACGTAAAATATCGATAGGTAAAAATTTGATAGTAGTAAGAAAAGTTGAGAAGAACCAAAATTGGCGAAAATAAAATTCGTGTGACATTTACATCCAAAGTATTCAAATAAAATGTGACATTCATGTGACAGGTTGCGCCTAGTGGCTGCACATGCTATTTATGAGCTCCTGTTTGTCTATAGTTTTAACCTTCTAGATTGCTTTTATCTACGTCTACTGTATTTCTCAATTAACCTTTACTACCAGGAACTCTTTTTTAAGTAAATGGGACGAATTATTTACTCTGTTTCCTTCTTACGAGGGTTTTGGACATCTACCCGTTCCGCTACAGAAGTTCGTGTTGCTTGTGATACTTGGCGAATTTTACGAGAAAACAAAATTTGTGCTAACTCCACTCGTCGTGGATGCCGATCAGGACAAAGACTCAGAAGACCTATCTCTCCTGTCTTTGGAAATCGACCAATCCATCCAACAGAAACGACTAGACATCGAAACGGCCATACATCGAACTTATTAAATATTCAAGTCAACACCTTCGCCTGTCAACTTGTTCAGAACTCATTTACATCTGAATCTACTAATGGTGGCGTTTCTGTTGTTAGAAATCCAAGAAATGAATTTGTACCTAGCCTTCTCTTGTCTAATGTTATGTCTCTAACGCCCAAGATTGACGAACTTCGTATATTTATATCATCAAGAAACTTAGATTTTATTTTTATAACAGAATCTTGGCTTAAAGAATCTGTTGGCGATATTCAAATCGACTTGAGCGGATATAACCTAACAAGACGTGACCGCACCTCAGGTGAACACGGAGGCGTTTGTCTATACTCAAGGGACTCTATCAAGACCATAATTCTCCAGCAACTCTACGATCCTAATCTAGAGGTTCTCTGGATGTATACTAGACCGAAGAGACTCCCTAGATCGATCCCATGTATTATTACCGCCACCGTGTACCATCCACCAAGCGCCAACAACGACGCTATACTTGAATATCTTGCGAGATGCCTCACTGAAGTCGAAGGTCTCTATCCTGGGTGTGGTATCGTTATAGCTGGTGATTTTAATCATCTTGATGTTAAAACCCTATCCTATCAATTCCAGCTTAAGCAACTAGTCAACTTTCCTACACGAGGCAACAATACATTAGACCTTGTTTTGACAAACATCCATTCCTTTTACAAATCTGCCGAAGCATGTCCCCCCTTTGGTCTTTCTGACCATTGTACCATCTGCATTCAACCAAAGCAAAGAGAGTCGAAACCAATCCACCATCATCTGGTCTATAAGAGAGACACTCGCCCTTCTCGAAGATTAGAGCTTGGAAGATACCTCTCTCAAATCAATTGGGATGTTATTGATTTAAATACCACCTGCGAAGAGAAAAACCAAGTGTTCGAATCGCTAATTCTTCTTGGCCTGGATAACATCATGCCAGAAAAACAAGTTAAAGTTTGCAGCAATGACCCCCCATGGGTCAATGGACACTTCAAATCCTTAATTAAGAAACGTCAACGAGCCTTTTCTCGAGGCGATGTTATGGGCTTTAAGTATTTTCGCAACAAGGTCAACCGTGAAAGGAAGTTGTGTCGAGCAAATTTTTATAATCGAAAAGTGAGAAATCTGAAAAAATCAAAACCCAAAGATTGGTGGAGGGAAGTAAAGCGCCTCAGTGGGATGACACCTGTATTTAGCTCATCCAACCTTTCTCTACAACTACCGGACACTGATCACCTCAATCCAACGGAACTTGCCAATCTGATCAATAGAAGCTTCCTTGAGCCACTTAACCAATTTAACCCACTGAGTGACGCAGACCTACTTCCACCCACGATCTCACCTAACTCGGATTCTCTTCCACAACAAACAACATCCAAATCAGTTTGTCGCAAACTCAAGTCCCTTAATCCCGCCAAAGGCCCTGGTCCTGATGGCATCCCAAACTGGCTTTTAAAGGAATATGCAGATATCCTTGCTAATCCCGTTTCCACTTTGCTCAACGCATCGTTCCAAGAACAAAAACTTCCAACAACATGGAAACGTGCCAATGTCACCCCTATCCCAAAAGAGAAGCCAGTTAGAGATATAAATAAACACCTCAGGCCTATTTCGTTAACCCCAGCAGTCTCTAAGATAGCTGAGGAGTTTGTAGTGGAGAATTACTTAGCACCTGCCGTTCTTGAAGAAATTGACCCGATGCAATTTGGGGGTATCCCGAAATTATCAGCCACACAAGCTCTAATCAGCATGATTCACAAATGGTCAGAAGCAACAGATGGTACTGGGGCAGCTGTACGTGTACTTGTACTCGACTATCGTAAAGCCTTTGACTTTATCGACCACCAAATCCTCGCAAATAAAATACGGCAATTAAACCTACCACCTTCCATCATCAACTGGATCCTAGATTTCCTAATGTTCAGATTTCAACGCGTCAAATTATCCAGAAAGCATTTCTCCGACTGGGGTACAGTTCCTTCCGGCGTACCTCAAGGAACGAAGCTCGGTCCATGGCTTTTCATTTTAATGATCAACGATCTGAGGCTACCCGGTTTTGATTTGTGGAAATATATTGACGACACGACAATATCAGAAGTTGTGCCGAAAAGCTGTTCGAGTACCATTCAAAGAGCTGCCACGAAAGTTGAAAAATGGTCTGCCGACAACAAATTCCAACTGAATATTTCCAAGTGTAAAGAATTGACATTTCAGTTTACCAAACACCAACAAGGTTTTCCTGCCACAACCACGTCAAGATTCTCGGTCTTACCATCAGTATTGACTTAAAATGGAACGAACACGTCTCTAACATTATTAAAAAGGCAAATAAACGCATTTATTTTATAATCCAGCTTAAACGTGCCAAAGTTCCTTCCACTGAAATTATCAAATTTTATTCCACCTGTGTTAGACCCGTCTTGGAATACAGTAGCGAAGTGTTTCACTTTTCATTACCTAAGTACCTCAGCAACGCCATCGAGAGGGTGCAAATTGAGAGTTATATCTATTGTATTCCCTGGAATACATTACGAAGAAGGATTGACCTCTGCAGGTCTCTACTCTCTAAGTGAACGAAGAGAAAAAGCATGTTTTGTGCTTTTCGGTGACATTGCAAGTAACCCTGAGCACAAATTATCAAATCTCCTACCTCCGCAAGCCAAAATCAAGTACAATCTGAGGAAGTCAAGAATTTTTAAACAATTTAAGGTTAAAACAAATAGATTCAAACACTCATTCTTCCCAGCCTGTCTTCAAGCAAAAGAATTTCAACACTAACTTTTGATACATGGAACTTTTTTAATTAACAATTTTTATGAAATGAAGTCCTTGATAGATAACAAATTGTATATACTCCTTTTTAAAATTTTAGATTATGTAATTATCCCTGTAAATTTAGAACATGTAATTCAGCTTTTTAGCTGCAAAGTGTTGTTTAGTAATAAACATATCTATCTATCTATCTATCTAAAACAAATGAATTGCATTTTCAATGTTGTTAACCTGAATCATTGTTCGCCATCTTGGATGTATTTTCAATATGCGTGTGACGTCAAAACCAGGGTAAAGCGAAATTTTTTATCTAGCTACCCTTATGTCTTTATGAGAAACCACAACATTTTTAAAGCACTCCGTGGAAATCGCTGCCACCTATCATCACGTTTACCCACTCCAGGTTGTGATGTCACCAATTACTACCTGTCCCAGTTAAATAGACAAACTATCACAAAAAGATGGCCGGATGACATGATTGATTTTTTTTCAAAATTAGTGTTGTTGTTTTGTCCAAAAGTATAGTTTTCTCTACTTGGTATACCTTCGTAAAGCCTGTAAATCAGACACTCAAAATTTAGAAATCATGATTTCTGTTGCCATTACTCTTTAACCATTCACAAAAATGGCGTGGCTTACCGAAAAGGATATGGCGAATTGAATAGATTTTACTTTTCAAATGATCTTAAAGTTATTACCACCATTGGTAATAATGCGAAATTTCATCTTAAAATCCGTTGAGAAAGGATGTATTTTGTCCAATGCGTGCCGCTATTAAAATGGCAAAAGTTACCATGCAATATTTGGCATTTCACTCGATCAAACTACATGTTCTAAGATTTATGTTGAAGGAAAATTTCGAGCGTTGGAATATATACATTTTAAGACCAAACCGGGATCAGTTGCGAAAAATGCAACATCAAGGCCTTCCGGCTGGAATTAATGCACCCGCGACCCTGCGATGCTAGTACAGTCATGCTCTGAAGTCTGACCACTGAGCTATAGTTGCAGTTTAGTCGAGTGAAATGCCAAATTTTACTTGTAATATACCCAATTCTTGTGCAGGAAATGCAAGGACACAATTTACATTAAAGTGCCTATAACGTCTGTGGGGATTTAACAAATTTATGGATTCTCCTGAGACAAATTGTAATATATCTTGTCAGCTGAAAATTTCGTCTTCATAGACGTTTTTGCTGTTAAAGTTAATGACGGAAGTGATGTCATAGCTGACATCTGTCTACATTAAAAGCTCTTCACAGATCCCCGCTATGACGTCATTTCCAACAACTTTAACAGCAGAAAAGTCTACGAAGACGAAATTTTCAGCTGACAAGATATATTACAATTTAGCTCAGGAGAATCCATAGATTACAAATATTTTAAATCCCAATAAAATAAAATACAAATTACTTACATGTGCCTAGAAGATATCGATCCTCGTAAATCGTATCAGCTTGAAGAGCGGGAAAGATGAATTCCGTTACAAAATTTTCCCTCAAATCCTCAATAATGACCTTTTTAAAAAGAGTTTATAAAGGGTTTTAAAGAAACGTTTTATATCTGTAGTCACTAGAATCACTTTTATATTTAATGTTACTCAACACAATTGTCATTAATCATTATTGTAATATGACGTAAGTAATTTGACTGGCATTATATCAAAAATATCAGATGACCATGAATTATAGACTCTTTCGTAATGGGACTCAAATTAGATATTATTTTATATTCATTTAAATTAGCCTTTCTGACCTCGTTCGTGTGTCTGTAATTCCAAAGAATCTTTGCTTTGTAACGAGGCCAGAAATGCTAATGAATTCAACTATTCTCTTCATGTAAAACTATATCAGTAATATTTAACATTGAAGTAATCTTTATTTATAAAATGAGCTAACCTTCTTAGCTCCCAGCTGTGTAGCCTTCTTCCTAGCAGCATCAAAGTCCTCATCTTGACCAATATTAGCCTGCGTTTTAAAAGTATAGTAGGACCAATAATTAAATTAATACTTTTCTCATTGTACACTGGGTAATTGTAAATCTAGATTTATTTCAGTAATAATATTTTCCAATAATATTAAAGACTTATTAACCGAGAGTGTGAACTTTTTTAATAGTTTTAATAGTGTTACCTTTTATAAACAGCGTGATTTTATCCTTGAAAATTTACCTTATCTTTTTAGATGTTAGTCTAGTATTTTAGTAATAATTTTGGCTAGTGCAGATAGCCGTATTTTTGTCATGATAGGTTTATCCTGTATAAATATTTTCTATAATAATTTGTTATAATAATTTGTTATCATAATAATAGAGTGAGACATGTAGGTGAAATGTCTGTTTGTAACGCTAATTTCCTTTTAAGATGCTGCCGTTTACCTTACCTCTTTCCCAGTACTTTCGATTCATTTTAGCACCACTTAGCCAAGGTATTTATTTGCAGTGCATTTAGATTAATAACTTTAAAGATAAGTAATACTGATACTTTAATTTCCGCATTTTATTGCTAGGTATTCCGACAAAAATACCGATCTGCAAAACGTATGGCCCTCATAGCTTCAGTGGTCTAGTGGTCAGGGCCACTGCCTCCCACCTCTGAGGTCAAGAGTTCGAATCCTGTGTTCGGACATTTTATCGCACGTGGAAAGAGTTGGTTAACACTCTGCCGAAAGTCGTGGGTTTTCTCCGTGTTCTCCGGTTTCCTCCCACAGGGAAGTTGACAGGGCGGGTTAGGATAAATAGTTAGGAAAACTAATGTTAATTGATTGGGGGTACTGGGTACTAGTTACTGAATATAGTATAATAAATTGTCGATGTTGTAAAGCGCATTTGATCATAATATACACATGCTAATTTGCGCTATATAAATAGTAAACATTATTATTATTATTATTATTATTATTATTATTACAGGCTGGAAGCCGTAACTTTTATAGCAGCAATCAGTATGCGTTATTTTGCTTTATTTTATATATAATAGCTAGGTTATTATGCATTTCTTACTCTATCTCGATTTTCATTGGTTGTTAGCCCACAGATAATTTATGATATCTATAGGCAAATGACGTCACCATCCGTTATCTGTAGATAAATGACGTCAACCTACAGTTATCTGTAGATAAATGACGTCAACCTACAGTTATCTGTAGGTAAATGACGTCAACTTACAGTTGCCGTATTTCCTCTAATAAAATCCCTCGGTGTTTATTAAATTTTGAAACAATTTGATGCGGCGTTTATTAGAGGGGGCGTTTACTATTGTTATTGACGAGCGCGAGGCTTTAAAAATAGAGTAAAAATGTTCTCAACATTTTTGTGGAACAAATAATAAAACAGGAACAAAACGATATCGCACTTTCTGTATTTTTTCTAATAAACGCCGCTCTGATGTGTGCTGCGTTTATTATAGGGAGGCGTTTATATTTATCAGAGGGAGGCGTTTATTGGCATTCTTGTATGAAAAGTGGAGGCGTTTATTAGAGGGAGAGTTTATTTGAGGCTAGGCGTTTATTAGAGGTAATACGGTATCTGTAGATAAACGACGTCCACCTCAGTACAATTAAGGACCTTAAGATCTACGACGGCAACCTAGGAGTCTAGGACGGCGACGCAGTTTTCCCTTTCGTAAACGGTCTTTGCCATCTCGAACGGTCTTTGCCATCCTAAACAATGACCCCGATACCCCTGAATCCTAACCCCCCGGAATTTTTTACTAATATATACGGAAAAACTGTGTAAAGCTGTCGCATTGTTGCGAAAAATTCCGGAGGGTTAGGATTCAGGGGGGGTTGGGGTCATTGTTTAGGATGGCAAAGACCGTTCGAGATGGCAAAGACCGTTTACGAAAGGGAAAACTGCGACGGCGACGGCAGTGAAAGAAATATAAATTTTAGTATTTGAATGAAATCAAAGTCGTTTGACTAGCGTATTTGACACTCCAAAGCTTGTTTTATGATCTCCAAAACACTTCAATATTTCTAAAACGATTGTTGTGTCTGTGTTTAAATCAGTCTTAAGGAACTGCTCTCATCTCTCTGTGAGTTACTGTCGTCCTAAAGACGTGAAAATGCTTTCAGTGGCGTTGTAAACAGAATGATGGCGGTGTTTATATTACCCCTGAGAATAAAAATTATTCATTCTTTTTGTTTCGCATAAAGATTTTTTATTTGAACGTCGACGTCCCCGTCCTAGGTTGCCGTTGTAGATCTTAAGATCCCTATTATCTGTAGGTGGACGTCGTTTTTTGGAGAAATGTGAATTGAGCTCGGTTATAGAACAATGTATGCAGTTGCGCAACTATACATAGCAACTACTGATCTCTAAATAAAGACTGGATCGAGCAACTATTGTTTAGATGTTGCGCAAAAATGAAGCCGGAAATATTTCGCGGCGGCCATCTTGAAGGGATCACGCTATATAGTTTTACTGTAGGCGACAGAGACTATCTGTCTCTGAATAAATAAATCAGTTGAAGTAATTTAGAACATTAATTACGGACGTAGCTAGATGGAACACTCGCAGTTGAGGTGACCGTGAGGTACTAGGTCGGAGTCGTCTTCTGGACGATCCTTTTATTAGTATTAGGTTAGTATTAGAAAACCATTAGGCGGGGGGTTAGAAAACCCATTAGGCGGGGGGGGGGGGGAGGGGAGGATTAGGATTAGGATCTAAGTTGTTTTGGGGTTAGCAGTTCCATGATGTATTTCATCATACAGACATGTCCAATCGTAACAATCTCTCATTTCGTCCAACCTCTCGCTGATACTAAAAACGATCGTCTCTTCAACTGCGAGTGTACCATCTAGCCACGACCATTAATTACCTTGGTCACTCCAATATGGCCGCCACTCGCTAATTCCGGCTTCATAGGTACTGTTATGGAGTCGTAGTTTGTGTTCTATATTATGGGAAAATCTTGGAGAATTGATTCATTTTAACATCTTAAAATATCAGAGACAGATAGTCTCTGTCGCCTGTAGTAAAACTATATAACGTGGTCCCAACAAGATGGCCGCCACGAGCTACTTCCGGCTTCATTTTCTGAACAATAGTTACTCGATCCAGTCTTTATTTAGAGATTAGTGATAACAACAATAAAATGTGGAATATTAGTTTAGTTTAGTTTAGTTCATTAGATGTATTACTCTTTATGTAAACGTAATACCCCAACAGCTAGAAGCCCAATTATAGGGGTTCCGAGGGCCTTACCATTTGCTTTGCATATAGCAAAGGCAACACTTTCTCCTCAATTATTTTTAAGACCCTGAGTGGAGGTCCGACCTAGGATTTGAACCTGTGTCTCCCAGCTCATAGACATATGTGGTAACCGCTAGACCACAACAGTCCATCGGCTTACGTCATCAACTCCAATATTCGATCCCAGTATTTCACTATTTTGTGAGGTTAAACTACGCCAACGATGCTAGTTGTTATTCAATATTCCAGAAAGTACGGACGGTATTCATTTCATTTTTGGAAAATTGTTATTTAGATCATGAACATTGATTTATTCGAAATTATGACATAGGCATTTTAATTTTACTTGATATAGGCCTTTTAACAGGACTTTACCGATAAGGTCTAATATGGACAATTTTTTAGATAGTTATCGAATTTTTATTTTCGTACTGAAACGTGCTTGACATTGTAAATTATTCTGTAAGTCATTCAGTCTTTGTAAATAAATATCTCCTAGCCGATTTAGTTATTTTATTTAGTGATATAGATTAAATGCATATAATGAAACACTATTATTTAATTCGGCATTTGTGATATCAAGAATAATCAAGGTCTCAGTCTGCTTCGGCAGATAATTAATAAAGACTTCGACCTTGATAATTCATGATCCGTAACAAAATCCTCGTCCAATCATTGCTTATTATTATGAAATCTCGCGCTCTGGTATTTGGCTGAAACGCTCTGACGTGTCGGTCGTTACTTTCCCGTAATCTACCGGTCCGGATTATGGGCTGTGACAATAAACTTTTTCCTACCACTAGTAACGACAATTTAAAAATCAGAAAAAGTATACAAAGACTGTATGCCATTACGTCCGCTTTTCCCACGCGGGCGCAACGGGTTTTTTGGAAATATTTCAACTCCCAAGGCGAATAAACAATGCCCGCTCCGCCCGCGCGGGCAAAGCGGACGTAATGGCAAACTGGCGTTCGTTGTTGGTGACATCGACATGTTTGGTCAGCGGTCAACTTCGTTTTCCTTCGTAATCAGTTCGTTCGTCTTCGTCATTAGCAGGGTTCGCAATGAGTTCGTGAATTGTTTTAAATACGACAGGTATTAAAATATTTGTCAAGAAATTTAGAAGAGATTGAAAAAACAGGCGGGGAGTGTTACGAAGACTCATAAGGCGGGGGGTTAGGGTTAGAATTGGTGTTGTGTTGGGGTTGGGTTCTATTAAGGTGATTGGATTCATGATAATGATAAATCCTTATGCCATTTAAGATTTCATGGTTATAATGACTTTCGTTGAGAGAATGTGCTGGCTACGAACTGATTACTATGAAAAGGTTAATACTTCGTCTTGCTGGTATGGGTTCGCTATATCCCTGCAAGATAAAGTACTTACGACAAACGACGTTGTTAGTGCGCTGACCAAATATACCGATGTCACCCGCAACGAACGCTCATTAAGACCTCTCGCTTAATAATAATTGGTTATTATTGTTCTATAGCTTAATGAACATTTTATATCATAACGAATGAATATGAAAGCTCCTTTATGATGCCACAATGTAATTTTTAAATAAAAATATTGTTTTTATCTTCACGCGGGCTAATTAGTTTATCAAATAAAATATTTAAGGCCAGGTGATACGATTCAAAGCTTACAAACAGCTTATCGTTAATGACATATATAAATATTATACCTTAATTATTAATAAACTAGAGAATATTAGTATCTCCATACATAAATGTTGAAAGTAAAAGACAAAATCTAAAAACACCAGTACATATGGAGTAAATCCAGATATCATATAAAAGTGTTGTTCTTTGTATATCGCGATCGAGGTCTGACGAGCATGTCGAGCGAAGGCTCTTCGTCAAATAGTAAATATCCCTTGATGAAGGCCCATCGCTCTATTTACTGCGCAGTATACCAACATTTTAGAATTTCTGATGGCGTAAACCCAACTGGTTTATAATTATATCCAAAGCATTGCTGATTTCCCCCGGCGTCCCGAGCCAATCCTTCCTGAAAGCCTAGTGCTTTACGGACTAGAAGACATGAAATAAAATAATTTCCAAAATCCCCAGCGCTCCAAACTAAGGTAAAATGTATTCAGTTATTCAATTTTAGTTCAATTTCTCTGATCTTAAACGATCTTTCTGTTTTTGTGTTAGCTTGTTCTGCAGTTTTATCCAAGAAACAATGGAGTATATAGAAAGAAACTTTTAAATTGAGGATATATTCCCCCATGGATATGAGTTATGTGGAAAACTAGACCTGCAGTTTAATATATATTAATACTCTAAATTTTGAACTCCTTTTTGAACATTGTTTCATAAAGAACTACAAAAAATCGTCCCGGCTTCATCATCATCATCGTTGCCCCATAGAGGATTATCAGCCTGCATGTGGGTATAAGGTTGACGTGTTACTCCATCTCTTGAACTCTTTTCGATGCATTTTCTTGCAATTTCTCAAATTAATGAACTTTGTACCCATGTACCGTTTATCATAATTTTTCTATAATATGTTTCAGGGACATGTTAAATTATAACGCAAAAGAAAGAAAAATTGGATGAACTAGCAAAACACCCTGCTTCATTAGTCTGTTTTAGCCTTATGGCCTCATTTTTACTCGCATTTTAAGGGGCCCGAGGAGCACCACTGCTCTAAACGTTTGGTGTATACTACCGAAATAGTACTGTGTAGGAGGTCTAACGTTTAGAGAGAAGACCATTTGTCAAGGAATGTAACGTAACGTATTGATTTGTATATCTACTCTACCCCTACACAGCACAACTTTATATATTCATATACTATAGTATATATACTACCTGAACCCAATCGTAAATATAATTTTCTATTTGCGGACACAAAATACCACCAGCTAGAACTACTCCCTGCAGGCTGTTATGGAAGAAATAAGAGAACTTCAATATGTCGAGGACAAAGAAGGGTATATCGACCTGACATGAGGAAACGTACATCGTACGAAACGTCGTCTATGCATGAAAATACGTCTTACTTAAGTATTTTTCGATATATTTCTTTTAGTTCTCTTACTTCTCTTTCTCATATTGCATCTATAGTTCTTTTGAGAACTTACGGGGTGTTTATATGGAGCCAGGGCTTGCCCGCGTAACCGAGCTGATTTTCATTCGTGTTTACATGAGGATGGCCAGCTCCACGGGCTGCTGTGTTTACATGAGCTAACTGCAATTATTTTCCCATGACGCCCGAAATAACGTTTTCACGAGTATGTTTTCAATTTATAACCAACACATGAACAAACACAACTTGTGAAATGAAAAATTGTCCAAAAAATATCGAGATCCCGGTCACACAAAGCAAGATCTCGGCTAGGCGGGCTGACCCGGTGCTCATATAAACGCAAGATTAAAATTGGCAAGAAATGGTAACAACCGCACGATCTCGCACACGGGCTGGCCTCCCCCTTAGCAGCTTTCATATTTATTCTTATGGAATTTAGTAGATCTCTTGATATTCTTTTGACATTGTGATAGTTAATTTTATGAGAATTAAGCAGGGTTTTGGTATTTTGGAAAATTAGTTTTTGAGGAAAACAGCAACCAAATATCTTGCGCAGTATACGCAAACGTTTTCTGAGCAATTGGGAAGAAGTATTAACATCTTAATATCGACACAACAAAAAATATAATCATGCATTTTTATATCGAAGTATAAAAGCTATATGCGGACTTGTTTCTTCGTGTACTTTCTCCGCTATTTTTTGTTTTCAAAATTTTGAAAAATCACTAAATTTCAACCAACTTAGTTTCTCGCTGAAAATTAAATTTCTAAAGGCACTAAATTTTAGATTCGCAAAAAATAGTTGCATTAAGGTAAAGACAAACTCTTGCGCCGCTATTTTGAACATGACCGCGTGTCGTCTGTTCTGCCGTAATTGTAATTTCTTATACTGTTCTGCAGTAGCTACACCTATCGTATAGAGCCCTGTATGAATGTGGGAGCAGAAACGTTTTCTTATCATCCATACTTTGATATTAAAGTTACTTACTTTTTGTTGCCAATGTTCTTTAAGATGTCAGTTGATTTTCATTATTAGTAGCAATGAGATTAATTACGATAAGTCGACCACAAGCATTTTTAATTATTTTCGCCTAACACCTTCTATTAAATCTTACATAAAGCGAATGACTTATTAGTTTGCATGTCCGTGTGCTCTCCGATAAATAAAGAAGCATATTCAATATATGTTACTGTATCAATCTATTTGTTTTAAAACTATTGCCATATGTTAAAAACACAATTATCGTTGTCAATGAGAATACGCTAGATTTACCATGTCGTTAATTATACCGGTCGCTAGACAAATGATGAAAATTTAAGACATTAGACATTCAACCTCACTGAGACAAAGAGCGAGGAATGGCAATACTTAAAACTTACCAAATATGCTATAACCTCATAGCCTTGTTCCTTTAACCACACTAAAATACAAGAGGTATCAAGTCCTCCACTGTAAGCCAAGACCACTGTTTTGTTTGCCATACGGAAATTAGATATTTCCAGAGCTGCTCAACGCAAAGACTGCACTCTTAGTAGCTGAATGCCCTACAAGAATACTCGCGTTGGACTGCACATACAGACTGCATGGTAATATTATCATAAACCACTAGGGACGCACACTGTGTTTCTATTGGCTGTTATTTTCGTGTTACATTTCCGGTTTGAGATTGGATTGTGGACTCGCAGAAACGTGGCCATGAGACTATATATAAGGGAGTCATAGAGAAATTCCTGGGCGATATTGAGTTAGTGGAGACAGCTAGCGATAATACGTATGTAATTTTCTTGATAGAATATCCATTCTGCTTTCTTTGTTTTGTTACACTTCCCTTCATCAGCTTGTTATTCATCAACATTTGCAATGAAAGTTTACATTTTTAAGAAAGCCATTTTCCCATACTAATGAGAAATTAGTAGCATATTAAGAAAATATCATTAACACTGAGATTTTGTGTCTGATAAGCAAACCGCACGCGTTTTATAATATCTTAGTCTGTCACGTTCTTAATAACCGAAGCTTTTGTAGAAAGGTTTGAAATTATACTTTCGATTGTGTTTGATTGTGGAAAACATCTGCAAGCGCTATTATATGGCATACTTCCTCTCATGTGCGTTCCTTTGACCAATATACCTAAAGTATCCCTTACACATTTTGGTTTCCTTTAAGGGGGACACGATCTGAAATCTGAACCAAAAAGTGAAATTTTTGAAAACTTGTTAATATTCAAAATATATCATACAACTTTGTGTAGAGATCAAAAAATACTGTTGTTTTCTGGCAATTAAACATTTTAGTAGGATTGTCCTATCTTTGCTATTCCCATTTCTATGGTAACCATTGTTGTTTTCATTGACGGAATATAAGACGAGATGTACCGTCAAATGACTGAAGCAATTTTTGAGGAGCAAGAGGAGACGAGTATGGATCACATTGATCATGAAATGCCGCCGATAAATCACTTAGAAAACTTCGCCGAAATAAAAAAGGAAATTAATTACAATGATCAACCGCCAACGACTATTTCAAATTAACTTTTTAAAATCACCAATCACGTCTCAAGACTTAAATAATAACATAAAATTCATGGCAACAGTAATCTACAATCTACTTTATAGTGAAAATTTTGGTTACGTGGATAGAAATGTCGACGCAGAACTTAATAGAAAATACAAAAACTTTTCCGCCAATGACTTGAAGAAAACTTTAAAAAAATTAAAATCAGAAAATGGGAATGTCTTGGAAATCAAATTCATCGCAAAGAAGTTGCGTACCCATCTAAAATCTGGCAGAAAAGTTAATCAAGATAATTGAGCTACCGGAAATTGACTACAACAACCAAATTAGTAGAAACTGATGTTGAAGAACTTCTATTAACCAGAGAGGTATATTGGACAGCACAATTGCGTACTTTACAGCCATTAGGTCTAAACAAAAGATGCGAATACCGTTCAAAGAAACACCTTAAATATATGTCACTATGGATGCATTTTATGGATGCATTGAGTCACTATGGATGCATTTTACTTTACTCAAAATTTAGTAAAGTTTTACTCTCAGTTTGAGTAAAATATGATTTTAATCAAAATTTTGAGTCACTGTGGATGCATTATACTTTACTCAAAATTTGAGTAAATTTACTCAAAACATTGAGTAAATTTACTCAATAATTTGAGTCACTGTGGATGCATTACTTTACTCAAGTTTTTGAGTCAAAATGCTCAAGTTTTTTTTGCAGTGTAGGATAATTTTTATGTGAAATTTTATTATATTATGTATATATATATAGGGCACTTTATGCCATATATCATTTTTATATTGTAACTGAAGAAGAACGAATGTTCGAAATATTTTACATTTATGTGGACTGGTTAGAAATTTTCTTGCTCTTTGTCTCCTTCATCAATTCAAGTATATTAAGATCTAAGAGCATAACCTCTATCAATGTTTGTCCTTCTACTAGGAGTATCAGATCGTTTTAATAATAATAATTAATAATTTTTAATATTTATATCGCGCAAATTTACATGAGAATATGATCAAATGCGCGTGACAAAATATAATAATAGTGATAATGTTAAAATATGCTAAGATAAAAAAATTAAAAAAATAAAAACCCGGATAAATCTATGTATAATATGCAATTTGAAAAAGATACGTTTTCAATGAAGACTTAAAACTATTAAAATTACTATCCCGTCTGATAAAATGCGGCAAAGCATTAAAAACTGTAGGAGCTCCAAAACTAAAAGCTCTATCACCTAAAGTCTTCTTCGTATTTCTGTTATTAGCTGGCTCTATCAATAGTTCATTATTTCTACGTAACTGATAAATACTTGGTCTCATCACTGTTACTAATTCACTAATGTATGATGGCGCTAATCCATGTATTGCTTTAAAAGTCAATACAGATATCTTAAAGATTATTCTCTCCTTGACAGGCAGCCAATGAAGCTCATATAAAACTGGAGTAATGTGATTGAAACGAGAAGTACCGGAAACCAGCCGGGCTGCCGCATTCTGTACACGCTGTAACTTATTTACAGACTTTGCTGGAAGACCATAGAGAAGGCTGTTACAGTAATCCACTCTTCCCATGATAAAAGCATGAACTTTAGTAAGGTTTTAGTCGTGTCAACGGAGAGATATTTTCTAATTCTGCGAATATTATGTAGGTGGAAAAATGCTTGTCTGCATGTATTGTTGATATGGGGTACCAAACACATATTGCTATCAAACACAGTCCCCAGATTCCTAGCAGATGCTACCGGTGTAATATTGTCATCGCCTACAGACAGTGAAACAATGTTCACTTGTTTTAATTGTTGCCTTGTACCGATAATTAAAAACTCAGTCTTGCTATCATTCAGTTTCAACTTGTCCGTAGTCATCCACGCCCGTATTGCCTTAATACATGTCTCCATCGCTGCGATACTCTCTGCCTCACTCGCACTGTTCCCTGGCTTGAACGACAAATAAAGCTGCGTGTCGTCAGCATATGCGTGCGCAGTTGGTAGGTGTTCTTTAATGACGTCGAATAATTTACTCGCATACATGGTAAAGAGCAGCGGTCCCAAACATGAGCCTTGAGGTACGCCGCACGTTAATGGAAAAATGTCAGAGATTCCATCTTTAAATGCTATTCGCTGACATCGTCCAGATAGGTAGGATCCAAACCACTTCCACACAGTTCCAGTAATCCCAAAAGATGTTTCCAATCGGTGCAATAGAATGTTGTGATCGACGGTGTCAAACGCCGCACTAAGGTCTAGAAGAACAAGAAGCGTAACCTGCTGACAGTCCATGTTCAAAAGTATGTCGTTTTGGACCTTGAGGAGTGCGGTCTCAGTGCTGTATCTCTGCCTATATGCGGACTGAAGCTCCGGGAGTAAGTCATGCAACATCAAATGGTCATGTCATGTCTGATCTGTTTTGGTCTGCTTGTTCTTTATATATATATATATATATATATATATATATATATATATATATATATATATATATATACTGTATATATATATATATATATATATATATATATATATATATATATATATATATATATATATATATATATAGATTTTCGCTTACCTCAAAACTGGTCTGCTACAACTTGTAGCAGACCAGTTTTGAGGTAAGCGAAAATCTATTATTTGCTCTAACTATATGTTGTTGAGCACTCTTTGCATTTCGTAGACCAAAACCTACACGTATATATATATATATATATATATATATATATTGAAAGGATTTATGGTGAAGGAAAATTTCGAGTGTTAAAATACATACATTTTAAGACCAAACCGGGACCAGTTGCGAAAAATGCAACTTCAAGGCCTTCCGGCTGGAATTGAACATTCAAATATCGGTTTTTGGATTAAATCTTTCTTTATGCCATGGCTGCACGTTATGCCATGGCTGCATGTATTTAATCAAATTTTCAATAACGTAAATATGGAGCAAAAGTATTGAAATATTACATTTACCATACGTTTCCGACGCGGTTAAGACCGTATTTGCTAAAATTGTAGTAATTGGAGTAAATCCATTTTTTCGTGCAACACCGACAATAATTTACATATTTTTGACTGCTACAAAAGTCGAATGATGAATTTTAGGTGCCCAACCAAGTATATTCAAGTAATACCGACAATGCCCATCTTGGTCTTGCTGTTGATAGACATCTTGGAGTTAAATACTCGTGTAAATAACACTTTGGCTAATATAAATATTGGCAAGATCAGGAAACATCTGAGTAAACAGGACTACAGTTGCCAGACTTGTTGCGAGGGTTAAAAAATCAGATCACATCTCCCCTGTGCTTAGTAATCTTCATTGGTTGCAAGTAAGATCAAGGATTATTTTTAATATATTAAAATTACGTTTACCTTTTCTATCCAATAAGCCTCTTGACCAATCACATATCTTCATTTTGATGACGTCATTGGCACTCCAAAACATTACCATAGCATTCCTCATGC
Source organism: Chrysogorgia sp. JL179-B06 (assembly GCA_035772405.1). Lineage (NCBI taxonomy): Eukaryota > Metazoa > Cnidaria > Anthozoa > Scleralcyonacea > Chrysogorgiidae > Chrysogorgia > Chrysogorgia sp. JL179-B06. The sequence continues at coordinate 1,847,959 of JAYKKM010000062.1, read as the reverse complement.
TTTTAGCGCTTTGACTTGAATGGTTTGTTGCAGTTTCTCAGTTTACTGAGGTGATATTCCAAGTAAGATAGTGCTATAGAATACGTCATTTGTGGTTTTATCATCAACTTGTATATCAATGTCATTATAAGCTACAAAGGATGACACGTTCAGTTGAGCTAATGGCCAAAGATTACTCCAAGATGATATGTATATTAATTTGATTTGTTTCGTGTGCAACAGCATTATTAATTGTGATTTCAGACAGACACTATAGCTCTCTAGATGCTAAATAACAATTAATCACCGAACTGTATCACCATTCTGTCTCGTGTAATTTTTGGATTGTTTAACGGCTGTCAATGTTTTTATTTTGAACCGTATCACCGCTATTTTTCCTTCACTGACGAGCTACTTGGGGTAGGAATTTAGTGTTTTATTAGCCTCACTGAGTTAGTAATACTGTCACAGATTTGACATTTGTTTGTTGTACGGAGGATGACGGTCAAGACTGCAGCACTCGCATTTACAACAACTTATTTGTTGTAAAAATTGCCGTCTTTTTTCATACAGAGACGTAAAATATTGATAAGCATTTGTTCATCTCTTCAACAACCATTCTAATAAGCTTTCAAATGTTGTCTTAAATATTTGTTGTTCAAACTATTCTGTTAAATAAAGAATTTTGTCACAAAATTACTTGTTGTTTTGATCGTGTCGCTGATTAATTGCCGTCGACACCACCAACAAGAGTTTAGCTATGAAATTTACCTCGAAATCGTTTAACTCTATATTTAGTTGCTTCGTTAGTTTGTTTTTGAATAGCATTTTCTTTAATTTTATTCACTGTTTCGTACGTAATATCGATAAATCGAAAAGCCGCCATTTATAAATCGCTGAAAATGCGCGAGGTGAATATAACATTTTATATAATTATAACATGAGATAACAAAATAGGCCGTCCATATTGACCAATCACGGCACGAGAAACTCTATAGTCACCTGTCAATTTCTACTAAAAGGAACTATAATAATCGTGATATTTTTCAAAATTTGTTTGTTCATTTATCCGAGTTAACAGCAGCTACAATGCATCACATTTCAATTAAAAAATATTTCGATCCTATATCAGTTATTGACTTTACAAGAACATGATGTTGAAATATCATCGTTTGTTTGATATGTTCTTGAAATTTGCTTTCGATATATATTGATGTTTAGCTCGCAGGTTATACAATAATAAGTCGGTATATCTTCCTCAGAATTTGTTTTTCTATCGACAATTATTGAAAACACATTCCGCCGGTAAGGAAACAGAGATAATTGATTTAATTGATGCCAATATACAATAATATCTATCTTAACATATAGATATATATTTAAATTATATTTTATTATCAAATATCCGTTTCAGCAATATTCTGCAAATTTGACAATGATGTCTCGTTTCATGATGTCGGTTATTGTTTCTAATTCGATATTCAATAGTGCAATACAAAACCTTTTCAATATTGTAACAGTTATATTTCTATGACTGGCAAGATGTCAATTTTATGAAGCTATTTAACCGAGGATCCTAAAAAAATTTAGCTATATGGATAATTTTTCATGACATTTTATATTCCCAATAAACAAGTTTAATTGATTCGCACATCACGTTTTGTATGAACATAATCAAAATTTTCAGTTTCGAGTTTATAATCGTGTATGTTCATTATAACTCCAATTTTCATTGATAAACTAAGAATTAACTTTTTTAGCCATAAAACATAGCTTGACTATACAAAACACAATGGACGTATTCAAAGAGGGACACGTATTAAGAGTGATCATCATCTAACTTCCCCTAACAATATCAATGGTTAAATTTAGTAATATATCTTTATTACAGGGGGCAGTGTGTAAGTATATTGCTGAGACAAGAACATTATGCATGGGTATATAGATAATAAAATAACATAAATAACATAAATGTTTGCCTTTTGTATATTAAGTGTATTCGGCGAACGCCGATTTAACAGCTGCTTGTGAGTCTGTATCTTTGTGAATGTTTCATATACGCTAAATTTAGCACACACACACATGCACGCACACACACACACACACACATAGGATCTTTGTTGTTTTGGGGTTAGCGATTATTTGTTATAAAACATGGACTGGTAAAACATGTAACGTGTAGCTGTGAATGTATGATGTCTACATTAACAAATAATCGCTAACCCCAAAACAACAAAGATCCTAACCCTCCATGTTTTACCAGTCCATGTTTTATCAGTCCATGTTTTACCAGTCCATGTTTTATCAGTCCATGTTTTATCAGTCCATGTTTTATCAGTCCAGTCCAGTCCAGTCCATGTTTTATCAGTCCATGTTTTACAACATGCCAATTCCAAGGCCCGTTTCAAACGTCGAATTTTTCATGTGTCAAATCTAATGTAAATAAGCAAAATCCTTTGTTCAAGCTCATTTGCATTACATTCGGCACATGAAAAGTTCGACGTTTGAAATGGGCCTACGAAACATATAAAAAACTCATATATACGCCATACATACTGTATGTATAAAAAGTAGATATCAACAATAATTATGTTGATATTTCTGCTTTACATACATATACAAATCATTCTAATGACAGTGTTCGAAATAAAAGAAAATACAACTGTGTCTTAAACCTAGCTTGTTGACAAAATAAAAGTAACCACAGCAGAAAATTGCAAAACTGAGACTGACTAACAGTGCGATGAAAACTCAATTCTGCTGGTGCAATATTATGAGGTATGCAATATATACAAGCAACATTATATTTGTATATTGACAGGTGTTATAGTATGTGTATCTATAAAGTAAAAACAAGATATCCACTTAATGTGTAGAAACGTGCTTGAAAATGATGCGGACAAAATAATTTAATGTTATTTTCGAGTGCAAGATTCGCTGCGAGAAGTAGATTCCTGACTGCTAAAAATTTAATGCAACCCAATCTGTGATATTAAAAATGAATAATCCACTTTAACTATACAATTAAATATACAATTAAAATTGTGTGCTTTATAATACTACCGAGCAATAAATGTTAATATGAACGGCATTGAATTGTTTTATAATTTTATCTGACTGAGTTAGTCACAAGCTCCCTCGCCTAACCGCTGGTCATACGTACAGACCAACAACTGCAAGGCGTCAAGGCTAGGATCATCATGGGCCTGATCTACGTCTTGTTTCGGTAGAGTAAACATGCGTTGGACTGGCCTTTAGAAATAAACATCTGGCCTTAGCCTGACCTTATATCAGCGTAATAACTTTCGGCCTATTATGAGAAATATATACATAATACAGTATAGCTGAGACTAAAATTTCAATTTATGAAGATTTACAGTTACACAATTGGTTTCTAACCCTTGCAGTCTGTGTTTTTAGTGACCAATCGTATTAGAAAAACTAGTAGATTTTCCCGGTGTTCAGCAACACTGAGTCGTACTGCACCCAAAAATAAACCCTTGGGTTTTTAATCACTATAATCTTATGTCTTTTTAAAATAATAAAATTGGTAAAATATGAAAACATTATAGCATATTAGGATCTGAGGGTTCACTATTCATACTGGCAAACGATTGGGTTATTAGTTATTTTCTAATAATAGTATTGCTATTACACTAAAAGCTTCAAACAGTACGTACTGGGCGTCGTAACGTATTTCTAATAGCACTTTCTACAGATGACGTCAGTATCATGTTTGCCCGCATATACCCATAATTCTTGCGGCCAGAACAAAATAAATACCTCATTTTCTCATTTGTGAGTCAAATTTGGTTTGTTAGTCCGCATTTTGAGCTATTAATAACAACCAAGTCATTATGCATGTGTGACGAAATTCTATACATTTGCGTATCAAACAAACTGAAATATATCAACAACAAAGCGAAGAAACGAAAATCTTCAAAATAAGTTACTTTATCATTTTAAAAGTTCTTCCAAAGGCACTTTAGAAACAATATATACTGTATATATATATATATATATATATATATATATATATATATATATATATATATATATATATATATATATATATATATATATATATATATATATTTCTTCATAAAAATAAATTCCATAGAATAGAAACTTTCTAGGTAAAAAAAGGGAATTAATAATCTTCATATCATTCAAACTTTGTTCGTTCATATATTCAAAAACAGCTGCTACAATACTTTGCTGTTTCAATTAATAATAACAAAAAATTATCTCAAACTATTAAAACTTATGAAAAGAAAATATTTCGATCCTATGAGTTATCGACTTTACCATAAAATAATGTTGTATTCGTTTGTACGATGTTCTTTTTCTAATTGCTTTTCTGGTGTAATTTGTAACAAGTTATAACAGTTTTTACACTTAGTTTCTATACACAGCACCAATGTAAATAAGGTTTACCTTTTTGGATTCTGTGTTTAATAAAGTTTATTATTATTGTTATTATTATTATTATTATTATTATTATTATTATTATTATTATTATTAAATTATATATGGAGACACAGTCACACAGAGTACAGAAACTAGTCTCATGACTGTACCTTATCCTTTTTCAATGTCAATTTGAATGACTGCATATACTGTATAATTGCTTTGTTGATACTGTGTTGTAGGTTTGATTACAATTTAATGTGACTATCACATGCCTAGCATATATATATATATGTATATAACAGGAAATATTTACATGTTTCACTCGATTAAACTACATACTAGCATCGCAGAGTCGCGGGTTCAATTCCAGCCGGAAGGCCTTGAAGTTGCATTTTTCCAACCTCGTTCCCAGGGCATTTTGCCTCCATGGTGGAAAGTCGGCAAAAATGGCTCTGGGATCGGCTGGTCACATGACACCCAGAATATCTGGGTGTTTTAATATGATCATTTATGATAATTTAGGTCATTTGTCTTTGTATGTGATAATGAATGAGAAATATGAAACGCTCTGCAGACTTGTTCACGTAAAGCATTCATCCTAAAAGCAACTAATTCATAATACCTCCATGATTATCTCATATAAATATCATGGAGGAACATGCAGTTCTTGACAATTACCAAAGCCTTTATATTTCTTATTTGCGGTAAAATTTAAAGGCGAGGAAATTTCTTAACATGTGGATTTACATGAATAAATTATCCTCAGCTGAATTAATCGAGTTTTAGAACTGGCCAATAAGAATAAGATCCCACGGCCATTTTCGCCGACCTTCAACCGTCCGTATTTGCATTTTTCGCAACAAGTCCCGGTTTGGTATTAAAATGTATATATTCCAAAACTCGAAATTTTCCTTCACCATAAATCTTATGAAATTCCAAATATTACCTGTAATATACCCAGAATCTTATCCCGGTATTACCACCACTATATATACAGAGCTCGTGACTGGGTTCTCGGCAACGGCTTCCGTAGCTCAGTGGTCAGAGCACTGCACTAGCATCGCAGGGTCGCGGGTTCAATTCCAGCTGGAAGGCCTTGAAGGTGCATTTTTCGCAACTGGTCCCCGTTTGGTCTTAAAATGTATATATTCCAACACTCGAAATTTTCCTTCACCATAAATCTTTACAATATATATATATATATATTATGTATTAGAACTGAGCAGAGTGTGCAGGTGTTAGGGCAGAAAGGAGAATATTATTTATTATTTTTTATTATTATTAATTCTGCCTTTCGATATATTCATATCTAGCTTTGGCATGGAGTATATAATAATTTTACATGTTTCTTAGACTTTGTTTTTCTATCGCCAATTATTGAAAATAATTTGCGGCGGAAAGAGAACCGAGATAATTGATTTGATGCCAATAAATACCATATTATATCTTGTAACTTCTATATATAAACATCCGTTTCAGCAATATGCTGTATTATTTCTCCAATAGTCAATAATGCAATACAAAATATTTTTAATCAAATTGTAACAGTTGTGCCATGTTTGTATGACTGGCAGATCCAATGTACAAAATAATGAAAGCTCGGTAAAAAGCTTGTGATAATGTGTGGTATATATACGTCTGGTTAAATGCTAATCACATTGAAAATTCAACATTTTAACGCTGACCATATCATTTCATAATGTTGACCTTATCTTAACACTGACCTTATCATTTGGCACGGACGCAGACACGGACGCCAAGGGTATAGCAATAGCTCTTCTGCACTAACGTGCAGGCGAGCTAATAATATATGACGAAGTGGGTGCTTGATTGCCGACTAATTTCTAAGTGCATAAACCGTTTTTTACGAAGGGTATACACGTTCTCGTAATATAATAGACACGATCTTACTCTTGGGACGATATATTAAATTAATTTAACCGGGATCGTAAAATATCGGCTAAATTGTTAAGCTAAAATAATTTCAATTAAATTAATTGAAATTAATAAATTAATTGCATTAAACATGTTTAATTCATTTGGACACACAGAGTAAGCATGATATCGCTTTAAATGAACCTAATAAATTTACAGTTTGCTGTTTATAATCATGTATTGAAAACTCAAGTTTTCTTAGATAAAGTAAGAATAACTTCTGATCAGCTCATACAGTATAGCTTGAATAGAAATACTTACAAAATCATTTCTATCTATAAAAAGTCGTGGCTATAGATAATACACTAGCAGTTGAGGTGACCGTGAGGTACTAGCTCTGAGTCGTCTTCTTGACGATCTTTTTTAGTATCCGCGATAGGTTGTACGATAGGTTGTACGACAGATTGATGATAGATTGTTACGATTGAACATGCCTGTATGATGAAATAAATCATGGAACTGCTAACCCCAAAATAACTTAGATCGTAACCCTAACCCCCCGCCCAACGGGTTTTCTAACCCCCGCCTAATGCATGTTTTCTAATATTAACCTTATATACTAATAACTATAGGATCGTCCAGAATAAGACTCAGACCTAGTACCTCACGGTCACCTCAACTGCGAGTGTACAATCTAGCGACGACCTATAAAAAACGGCAGTTAAGCATCGAGATACTCATGCATCGGAATCGACTATAGTCTCCTATATCAGAGTAAACCTATATCCCAATCACAATATCTAATCACAATATTTACATAAACAAATACAGGAAAATTTAGTATAGTTTGCAAAATAATTTGAAATTTATGAATAACGTGGAGTTACCGAAGTAGCATAAAGCTTTCCTTTTATATATATGTCTTAAATTTAGCCTATATGAAACATTCACAAAGATACAGACACCGAAGCAGCTGTTTCATTGGCGATCGCCGGACTCAATTACAAATACGTATCCACAATAACCTCTCGCCCGCCTGTTTAATTATATTAATTATTTCAAAGAATATATTATATATCTCAATAAGAATTTTGAAACATCCATGTTTCTATAAGACTGTATTAGCTTAGCTTTTGTCCCATGCGCCACGGACATCATCAGAGCTTACTGAACGTTGCATTGTGTTTGGAAACGACAACTATTACGTAACTATTATGTACAACTGCATGGTTGTCTGTCTGCGTCATCAAATTAGCATACGCGACTAACTAAAAATTAGAAGACAACCGTTAATTATTGATATTACAATTTAAACGAAAATTAACTGGTGATTAATAACTGGTGACTATCGTCTCAGCTTTACAGCTGGCCAGTTAATCAGAACTCGTTTAAGGTGCCCTAACCCCATTCTTTGCTTGTTTATAATATAAGCACTCCTAAAATTAGGAAGGATGTTCTTTTAAATTTTGGCGATAGATGTATTTACAGACAATAAACTAAACTAGAAGTTACTATCGCAAGGGAAGTGCTGCCTCGAAATCCAAGGCAGTCGTGATATTGTGCAAAATTGCAAAAAATAAATGGTGGGCTTATTGAAGTCAAAGTCGCAGTGGAGGTAGTACAGCCTCGTACCCATGCGGTTATGGTTTAGGTAATATCTACATATATATATATATATATATATATATATGGAGCTCACAATGAGCTTGCTAGACCATAGGTACAGTACTTGCACTCTGGGGTACTTTAGACATCTATCTGGGCTTGGGTATGCACAGCCAGGCCCCCCTGCACATGCTTCGTCTGCCCCTGGAACATTTGCAGATGTCTCACGTCTACCCCAACCCTGCACATGCTTCGTCTTCCCCTAGCACATTTGCATATGTCTCACGTCTACCCCAACCTTGTTGACCCCCCTTGTGTTGTAAATGTAACCGTTCTCAATATCTATTCACAATATAGTAGTTCATGAACATGTGTAATATTAAACTAATGTAAATTGAACAGTTACATAAAAATGCAGTTGAACATAAAGATAAAATAGTTGTATAACATAGTTCTCTGTACAAGGCTTGCCTAAAAATGCAGTTCAATATGAACACAAAAGGTAGACATTATAAACTAAGTTAATCAGAATTTGTTTCTTGCATAAAATACAGTTCAATATGAACGCAAAATGTTGACATTATAACAGCTGAAGTTAATCAGAATTTGTTTCTTGTATAAATTATAAAAATGCAGTTCAATATATTCTGTCACTTTTAATATATCTCACAGCTGTGTATGAGGGATACGGATGTGCATTCTTCTGCATGCTCAATATCGTGAGAAGCAATGAACTCACACCAATATACACCTAAAATAGAAGGAAAACTGTATTCACAATCAAAACAATTTGATATCATGCCCATGACAAGTGATGCTGTGATGGCAATAAATCGCAGATACCTCGCAGTCACGGCATATTTCCGTTTGGTGAGCGTTTAACAAGAAAAATTAAGTATACATAACTATCTTAGTTGTCTTACCTTGACAAGAGAATACTTTCTCACTGAAGGCAGAACAGATCGTTCGAGTCGGTTCGACTTTAATACCACGTGCTAAAACTTCTACGTCACAAAACGTCATAAAACTGAACATCTCGACAAACAGAAATTTACACAAATCGAGATTTCGTTGACTATACATAGTTCCGCGAAGAAGTCTGGGTACGAGACACAGCAACCCAAGTCAAGATTAGTGTGCTGCCTACGGCAGCAAAAAAGACAGTTCAAGTTATGTAGTCGTCATGGTAACCGATTTGTTTCCAGACCCCTAAATTCAGGCTCAGAAAATCTTTGTTTTCTGCCATAGCAGAGTTTACTACAACTTCACACTTTAGTATAAGATTAGTTAAGTTTGTAACATCTTCCTTCAATATGACCAACTCAAAAATAATCAGCACTTGAGAGAAAACAAATAGCCTTGTTTTTTTAATTAAGGGGTCTGGAAACTATTCGGTAACCATGACGACTACATAACTTGAACTGTCTTTTTTAGTTTATTGTCTGTAAATACATTCAAAGTTTGGAAAAAGTCTGATGAATGGTTTTGAAGATATACTCGAAAATAGATCTTCGGACAATTCTGCTTTCCTTATCATACGTCATCATAAGGCTTATTTGCATATCACAAAAACTGGAACAACTTAAGAACAAAAACAGCTATCGCCAAAATTTAAAAGAACATCCTTCCTAATTTTAGGAGTGCTTTTATTCTAAACCAAAAAAAATGCGGTTAGGGGCACTTCAAGCTCAGAATTTATACTAATGTGGGATAGTTCTATACTAATATGACTTCAATAGACTGTTGGATCTTTCATAATCGATCAAAGGTAATTGAACAAATAATTTCCCAACGCATGCTGGTGATAAATACATATAATTTGACGTTACTCTAGTTTAAAAAAGATTTTGAACGTAACTATAAAAAATACTGCCCATGACCCAACGTGTCGACACTTCAATCTAGTGTTTTCATCAGGGGTGATTGTTGTACGGTTAGGATCCCTTGATTGTGTGATGATATACTCATGCTCCCATGTGCATGTTTCGCTACCAAAGATTTTCCCGCCCTGAGCTTTAGAGCAATTGGCTTTATGTTTTTTGATCCTGGTTTTAATATATGCTCCTTTCATTAGTTTCGCTGATGTATAACAAACCACATTTACATGGGATTTTGTATACACCAGGTTTCAATTCGGCATGAGTTCTGTTTTCCCCTCGCAAGCGAGGGTGATAATCATGCCGGGGCAGGGATCCAGGGATTTTACGAATCCGTAATATTCGGGTGTTCGTGAATAAAATCATAGTATATATTTTCAGCCAAAAATTTCATCTTCATGGAGTCTTTCGCTGTCAAAGTTACCGGATGTGATGTCACAAGAGGCATTCCAAACCAGTTTTCTTTTGTTACTTGCCACAAAATGCCTCTTGTGACATCACATCCGATAACTTTAACAGCAAAAAGTCCATGAACATGAAATTTTCGACTGACAAGATATATTATGAATTTGCTCAGGAATATTTTGGCAATAACGCTAGCCGCTATTGGCGAGTGGTGATTTGACGAACTGCACGAAAAGGTTTTTACGAAGGGTATACACGTTTGCGTAATATAATACTGTAGGTACGTGTGTTGTGTATTTAGACTCGCTAATTCCAAATCTGTTTCAGAATTGAAAACGGTTAAATATTGATCGAGATAACGTTCAAAGTATACGACGGAGCGGCTAATTTCGAAGTATATAAACCGTTTTTACGAAGGCTGTGCACGTTCTTGTGATATATTGGGTACGTGTGTTATGCATTTAGACTCGGTAATTTCAAGTATATATTGGCCTAGATAACGTTCAAAATCTGTTCAAAATCTGGTCTGGGCACTGGGGACTATGGATGGGGAAAATAAATTCTAGGAGTGGGTGGGGGGTGGGATTAGTGGTAGAAAAGGCGAGCGAGGTCGCATGAAGACTGAAGAGTAACTGATGAAGTTTTTGTTGAGACCTTGATATTAGCTCCCCGTGGTTTACGTGACCATTTTGGAGTGAGCATAACAGCATATCAGCAATAATATATAATAATGATAAATCAGCATTTAATCAATTCAAAACATAATAGTCTGTAATTTACAACCCCATACATGCTGCCACAAAAATAAAATTTTAGTTTTCAAAGAGATATCTTGAAACTCCGCTTGACAGAACGTTTATTCAGAGGTTGCACAGGACGATAATTATCCACCAATGGTTTACCATTCTTTGCTCGTAATGTTTGAAATGCTTTAAGCTACAAAACAAAACATATTATTGAGGGATTCAACGACCGTAGTGATATCATCGATAGTAGAAAGATTGGATAGGAAACTAAGATCACGTGTGACGTTTCCAGCGTGTTGATTGGTTGGGGCACCAGTTGATCGCGTTTGGTCACAAAATCTCCATAAATCGCAACTTTTAGCAATAATACAGCTAAAAATGATAGTCAAACTACCAAGAAATATAACAATGCCACTTTACGATGGAATATCCGACTACCATTACTCATTTTGGGCGAAAGGTTCCAACTTTAGACGGGAAAAACGCGTCGCAAATTCCAACTAAATTACAACGGTTGTTTTTGAGACGCTAGTTTCTTCACAACAAAACGAAAACAGCTGAAACAAAGACGAACAAAAAGTATCAAGAACATTTAGTCGTGGCTTAGGCAGGTTTGTCAGACGATGGAACTTTTTGGAATCTCAATATAGCTACCTGAACACAAGAATATTGAGAAGTCGAAGAGAAACTCAGCAAAATCTGGATACTCGCGACATCTTCGTGACATCACTAATTTCGACAAGGTTAGTTTGCTGGCGTCAGCTGGTTTCCTATCCAGTCTTTTTATTATCCATGGTGATATATAAATCACATGCAAAAGCATTACGAACTAGTTACATGTAACTCACCTCCTACAACATACTAAGCTTCTCACGTTTGGGGATTTTACATATCAGTAATATTTGGATCTTCCTGAGCAAAATCATAATATATATTGTCATCGCTGAAAATTTCATCTTCATGGAGTTTTTCGCTGTCAAAGTTACCGAATGTGATGTCACAAGAGGCATTCCAAACCAGTTTTCTTTTACCACAAAAATGCGTCTTGGGATAACAAGATATATTATGAATTTGCTCAGCAATATTGCGACATCAATTTTGAGAGGAGCTCTTGCGAAACACTATGGCCTTCCTGGTGGGAACAGCCGAAAATAATTAAATAAATGCAAATCTTTTTCTAAAATTTGTGATAAAAAATTATTTGATATATATGATAATCGATCCACCTGAATATCATTACATACCTGTTTAACTGAAATTTCAATAGGTGTATCAAACACATTCCAGACAACATGTTCATAACAGGGTGGTGTAGTAAGTGAACCATGATAACGATAGAAGTTCTGCGTATTGGATGGTAGCAGTGACTTCATGCGAAAAGCTGGAAACTCAAAATCTTCATCTAGGAATATTTGGAAGATACATTATAATATGCATTACTTAATTACAAAATTACTTTAAAAGGATATATGGCAATAAAAATTATTTTTGCCTTTCTTATAAACAAACGGTCATACGAGGGTAGTCCAAGTGAAAAAATACTCTGGTGCAAAACAATTACATATTCATTCATTCATTCATTCATGGTATACTTTTAAAAGTATTATGGTACAATTGAGAAAGAAAAACATCCACAAAAATCATGTTTTAGATCTATATACGTGAAATTATGGCTGACTAAATTCTCACTTTACCCTGCTTGTGACGTCACACGCATATCGAAAAATTATCCAATATGGTGGATCATGGTGGAAAACAGGAATGTCTTTTGTCGAAATTAGTGATGTTTTGCACAAGAGTCGTTTTGTCTACCTGGATTACCCTGTGAAGGCAATTTGCAATCAGAAAGGCAATTTGCAATCAGAAAGGAAAAAATAATTTTTATTGCCATATCCCTTTAATTATATTTTCAATAATTATTTTCCTACATCCTAAAACAACTCTTCTGCTATTTCCTTCAATTTTCGTGTATCCTTACACAATGTTCTCCTGGACAATAACCATGCATACAGTATTATATTAAACAGTCCAGTATAACATTTTGTTCAATACTTACCAAATGCTCTGACACGGTTGATGTATTTAAGAAAATTGTCGAAAGCTGCATTTCGTTTCCCAACCTTAAAAAATACATGTAAAACTTTGAAGAACACACCAATGAACATAAACTATATATATATATATATATATATATATATCTTTCTCAAAAGTAAAATATTTCAGAATAATTACACTACTATAACGTCTCAACATGTCATGCATGGTTTATTTAAACATTCAGCACTGACATTTTGAGCCCAGTAGTTCCGAATTGGCGATGCAGTAATACCGCCAAATATAGGCAATCAATCGAGGTTGTCGGCCTCTTAAAAACCTTTTGTGTTTTTAAGGCGGATTACCGGTCAGTGCTTTTTATCGATCGCTTTATTTTGAATTGTGAGCCCTCGACTGGAACGGATCCGGTCGATAGCTCACAATTCAAAAGAAGGCGATCGAATAAACTCGATCGCGTGATAAAAAGCAGTGAATGGAAATCCGCCTTTACGCTTGGAAGTGCTTGGGTGGTAATAAACTTAGAAGAGGGGCAGTAACATGGAAAAATAGATTTACAATAACACCGCTTCTGATGTGCTGTCATGGATCTTCCATTTCTTGATTGAGGGCGAGAATTTCAACCGACCAACCAGAAACGTTCTACATTTTAGCTTCCGTAAGGAGAATATTATTTTTAATCAGGGAAATAAATCTTGTTTTTTTACAATTTTACAGTCTTATTCTATGTTATAATGGTCCATGGCTTGGCGCACTCCGACGAGTGAGTTATGGGTGTATTGGGAAAGAGAGCATTAAAGAGCAATATTATGGTACATCTTTGCTATAGGCGTTACTCAAGTATATCAATATTTCAGGAACAGAATAGACATAAATACTTAAAGGTGCAGTCCAGTCCGTTCTGCGCATGTATGATATTTCAAACGTTGGGGACCCCACATGTCAACAAACTTTAACGGAATAGATTTGCGACAGTTCGAAAGCGAGTATTCGTTAAATGTGACGAAGGCACGAGTGGTAGTTTGATATATTATCCACATTTAGGAACCAAACAGCTTCTTATAACACGCTTTTTAGGCGGAAAAGCTCAAGCGTGTGAAAAAAATCCGCAATACTTCATGTTCAGTGTTTATATAACGCAATGTAAACAAACGATGTAAACAGAAACGTGGACATGCGCAAAACGGACTGGACGGCACCTTTAAAAGTTTGACACTATTAATCTGTGACGACTGTCCAGTTATCAAATATATTTTTTTAAATAGAATTCATCATACGTTTATCAACACTCCAAGAACAGCAAGCCCGTTATGTTTCTTCATTGCTCTCCTCAAAGATGGATATTTGGTATTACAATGCACGAAATGAAGCTAAATGTAAAAATGTAAAATAAATTAATCGCAGTTAAGAAATTAATACAAATATTCATTCACAATTTCCCTAGATGCCCTCGAAACAGGGAAACTTTCTAATCATTTTGGTTGACAGTTCGCAAAAAATTTCAAACACTGCACATTATATTTCGTCGGTAAACATGGTATTACAAACTAATACCACAACATGTCGGCAAATTAGTGAATAAATGCCATCAAGTCTCGGGAGGATTTGTGAAATCCTTCGGGCTTATTATACATTCAAACTTCATTCTCGTTTCTTATTGGTCAACATACTTCAGTGAATTCTCAAATATTTATCAATTATTGAATGAGGTTGAGCATGATAAGAAGAATTATCAAGTCCGAAGTTTATGTTATCTGCTGAAGCCGAAGGCTGAGGCGGATAACACAAACTGAGGCTTTGATAATTCTTCATATCATGCGAAAACCGAATTCAATAATTGTTTTATTATTTATTTAAAAGATTAACTTTATCAACTATTTAACAATTGCATCGTTGGAAAAACTACATAGAGTGCAATATTAGTTTTTCATATTACACCAGGTGACGTTAATCGTGCAATAATCTTTTGTCATATTGAATTGAATTGAATTGAAAATAATCTTTAATGAGGAATCCATCGTCACCGGTAGGTGATTTACAGATAGGTTCTACAATTAAAAAGTAATAACAAATGGTAAAAATATCAGTAAAATAAGGTAAAATATCAGTAAAAAAGGTAAAATATCAGTTTAAAAACAGCTCTCCTGAGTCCTTATTTAAAAACAGTCAGTGTTGTTGATTCAGTGATATTGCACCATTGATGTCACAACTCCATATTTGGTACGGCAATGAGTTGCTATGACGATTTCACCGTTGGCTGTTAGCCAATCAGCGATCACGAATTTGAACAATGTACAATAAAGCAATTATTGGATTCGACTTACGCATGATACCAAGAATTATCCAGATCTAGGTCAATGTTATCTGCCGAAGCCGAAGTCTGGATAATTCTTGATATCGTGCTCAGCCTCATCCAATAATCGTATATTAAGTACGATGACTCTTCGGGAAATTGGCGATTACATTTCACGGCGCAGCCGAGGGAGGATTTATTGGCTAGCGTCCCTGGGACCTAGGAAAATGTTGAGAACCTTACTGATGCAAGAGCCGGGAAATTTCCCCTTTGTTTACTGAATTTCCCTCATAAAACGTTTTTCCCGTGTACCATACAGTTATAGAAACAATGGTGAAAGTTCGGGAGCACTCGAATTCTTGTTTCAATGACTGTTTATAAAACAATTTTACCCACGCTGTGATTGGTCATCTTGCGGATGTACAATCTTGGCCAAAAGTCATTTGGACAGTCGCACTAACCCAACAAATATCGGTATGAAAACTTATTTGTACAGGGTATCCCCTTCCCCTTTCAATGTTGCGTACTTCATGCTGGTAACCTATACAAATTACTATATTTTACATGTATTATTTCTTATACTTGGCACGCAGGGCAAATTTTCGATTGGTTTATAAGACGTAAGTGAAATTGGGCAATGGCACATGCTGGATGAATGGGGGGTGGGCTTTTTGGGCGGTACTTTCCCTGAATGGTTAAAATTCAGCATTGTAACAACACTGTTACCAATTGCATGGTGCTGAAGATGGTGGACACTATATATGAGCCATATACGATACTAGAAAAATTTTAAATTAAAAAATACCAGCAAAATTACAACATTGAAGGGGATGGGGGGGGGGGGGGGGGGGATGGGAGGGTCTAGCCCAATTGTTGTTACATTTTGGTATACGTGTCCCAAAACTTTTGAACATGATTGAGATCAGTCTACGGAGACCGCAATAATTTCAGTAATGAGAACTAATGAAATATAATGTGACTAATGAGAATTTGCATTAAATCAAAATCAAAAGCGTTATATATCGTAATTATTCAAAGTATAAGCAATTGTTTCTGAATTATTTTAGACAAATAATAGAATACGTTTCCCTGGGTTTCTATAATGTGATCACTAGAAGTTTGGAAAGCACTCGTCTCGGGGGCTCGTGCTGTCTCCCTACACTTCCCTCGTGTTTTTATTACGTCATGACTCGGATTTCGATCGCGTTATAGAGACCTGGCATGGGTAAACGTTTTCTAATATTTAAATGGAACACTGACATGTTTATAATATATATATATATATATATATATATATATATATATATATATATATATATATATATATATATAATATATATATATATATATATATATATATATATATATATATATATATCGAGTGAAATGTCAAATATTACCTATAATATACCCAGAATCTTATCCCGGCATTACCACCATATATACAGAACTCGTGACTAGGCTCTCGGCAACGGCTTCAGTAGCTCAGTCGTCAGAGCACTGCACTAGCATCGCAGGGTCGCGGGTTCAATTCCAGTCGGAAGGCCTTGAAGTTGCATTTTTCGCAACTGGTCCCGGTTTGGTCTTAAAATGTATGTATTCCAACACTCGAAATTTTCCTTCACCATAAATCCTTTCATTCTATATATATATATATATATATATATATATATATATATATATATATATATATATATATATATATATATATATTATATATATATATATATATATATATATATATATATATATATATATATATATATATATATATATATATATATATATATATATATATATATATATATATATTATATATATATATATATATATGGTGACTGCGGCATAAGCAGTAGATAGATCAATTGAACCAGTACATATTTGTAACCTTCGCTCTCTATCTGAGTCTCGTTAGCTCAATGGTTAGAGCGTCTCACCGGTAATCAGAAGGTTACAGGTTGGATCCCTGACCGGGTCTCATTGTCTGGGTTGATCTAAGTTTAGCGATCGTCCATGCATCGTCTATTATTCTCACCTCAGCGGCGAAACTAGTTCCATTAATTTGATGTTCTGAGCCTTGTTTCAAATTATTTCCCCAGTGAAAATGAAGCTCTTCTAGTTCAAACACTCCAATACCTCCTAACTTTACTTTTGCATTAGAATCGGATACATCAACTTTCAATGTTTTTCCTGTATTTTCCATGTCGAATATTCCATTGCAAACTTTACAGGTGTAGCGAGAAAACTTCAAAGACCGTCTAAGGTATGACTTATACTGTTTCTTTGCGATTGGGATGTTTATGGGTGACTGCCTTTTTCCATTGCATGTGGCATAGAGTTTTGGCCAGTCATGAGCGGGTCCTTAAAATGAATGAAGAAATTCCTTAGCTATAACCCACGTCCACATGAATTAGTTCAAACTATATAGCTAAACACTGCTTGGGCACTGACAAAAAACTCCCGGGAAGAACTCTATTCAACACTCAAAATAAATGTCACTATATTTCTGCACATCACGAGTTATTCTATATGTGATATAGGGTTATGTGCTGTGCTGCAATCTCATGATTGGATCTTATAGACCTCTTATAATGGCACCCAAATTAAATATTCTTTTATATTAATTTAAATTAGCCTTTTTGACTTCGTTTGTGTGTCTGTAATTCTGTCATTCAAAGAATCTTTGCTTTGTATATAAAAGAACTCCATATAATATGAAAAGGAGGAATAAGAACTTCAATGTGTCGAAAAATACTTAAGTAAGAGTACTTATACGTATATTAATGAACGACGTTTCGGACGATTTGTCCTTCTTCAGTATAATGCATGACCTGACCTGACCTGACCTGACCTGAAGGACACATCGTCCGAAACGTTGCCATTAATATATGTAAGTATACTCTTACTTAAGTGTTTTTCGACACATGCATTGAAGTTCTCTTATTTCTACTTTTCATATTATCCATTTCTTTTGAGAACTTAGCAGCTTATCAGCTTATATTTATAAAGAATATTTATAAAGAATATTTATAAAGAATATTTTATTGAGAACTTATCAGCTAATATTTATAAAGAATATTTATAAAGAATATTTGCCATTATAACAGAAGTCTATACTAGCTAAATATCTGCTTGAATGAGCAAGAAATTAATCACATATTTCACTGATAAAACAACACGAAAGAATACCTAAAAATACCACGACAGCGAGTATCTACATTATACAATTATACTGTTCGCTCTCGTGTAGCTCATCCTATAATTGTTAATTATTTTCAAATAATTCAGATACATTCCTTAGAATGTTATAATCTAAAATATTTTACATACCTTTTTTGTCTCTCGCAGGCAATTTCGCAGTTTCTAAACGAAATTAAGATATTTAGACTATATAATATGTACATAAGCCCTCACTCCTGTCTTTTTTACCTGAGTGGTCCAGGCGCTATTTAATATATGTAATATATTAACTCAACAAATGGAGGTAAACACAATTTAAAAACCTCATCCCTTTACTTTTTGAGTAAGTTATGATAAGAAACTGGGAATACAACTTGAAATCGCTGGAAATTAATGCACTTCTGGAGCTTTCGAAATTTTCTGGTCATGGGAACGCTATCTTCCAACTGGCCCAGGTTGTCGTCACCGTTATTATGATGATAATCGTCAATTCGTGTTATTTTGATGATAATGATTAAAATAGAACCCGTCCCCAACACAACACTAATCCTAATCCTAACCCACTCATTTCTAGAATGCTATTTCCTTCATTTGCAGGAACACTTTTTACAAAAAACCAAGCCATTGTAACGTGAATGACCCGAGTGTCGCAGAACAAAAATGGCGATGTTTAACACGGAAAAAATATTTTCGATTTTCTTCAGTATCACTCTGAGAAACGGGTAAATACTTTAATATAATTAATAATAGTTCATAACTAAGATGGTTAAATGGTCACTGCAAATTCCATCTTCTCGGAGTAGCATTATAAAAGCCACCCTTTGTTATTTGTGCAATGAATGTCTTTCACGTGAACAGCGTACTTGGTATACTGCGTACACACCAATAGTTTTTACATATAGTACACACCAGATAGGAACCTATCACCCACCAATAGTTTTTCAAAATAATTTTTTTTAAAGTTTCTATTTTGCCAACATTAATATTAGACCCCCCTATATGTTTCTCGACGAATTTCGCACTACCTCGGTCCCCTTGCCCACTTGTCCCCCTTGCTCTCCTTTCCCCCTTGCCTCCCTTGTCCCCTTGCACCCCATTGATGCAAAAAGCTATTGCAAAGGACAGGTCCCTATAGGTAAAAATTGCCTCAGTGTGTAATCTTTGAAATTTGGAACACGAAGATTATAATAGTGTATTGAATTCGTTTAGTCTGTAATTTTTTGAAAAAGATAGTCCGGAGCCATATTATTAACAGTTAATTTATATATAGTGATACCAAGATGATTGGCATCCTGGAGATGAGACCAAGCCAGCTGGGACAATAGGTAATCGTATGATAGCGAGTGCTGTCACAGTAATCAAAATTAGTTAGTGCATGTTAAGGATTTAAATATAAGAATCAAAGTTGATTTGGGCTGGGCACATAAGCATATACCAATAGCTTTGGCAATATATTTGGTCAGAACTAATTTACGGAGGCCGCGATAATCGATTCACCTGGACCACCCCCAGCCTCCTGAGAATCTGTGATTGATGGTGAAGAATCATTAATGTCCTGGGAGGGAGATTAATTGACCTTCAGTTGATAAGAAAGACCTGATTTACCGATTTGCTAATGTTAACTCGAGGAGGAAGGAATATATAGGTGTCTAGGTATTCACCATTGTTTAACATTGTATTGTATAATGATAATATAGAAGTTATAGTCGAACCTATGACCAAGACATGTATAAGGGCCCCATCTACCTCTGTTACACCACTGCGTTAGGTTATAGTGTATATAGTTTGATTGAAAATGGCCTTATCAAAAATTTTGGCCACCACAGACAAAATATAAATAAGTCTGTAGTTACCGGGATAAATGGGAATATAAATGGGAATAACTGTAGCTTTAATCCAATTAGGAGGATACTGCCATTGCTTATTAAAAGATTAATTACATAAGTAAGTTATTCGACAGTGGCCAAGATAATGAAAAGGCATGCTAGAATTTCATCAAGACTGTAGGCTTTCGCATGAGAGCGAAGACCACTGATCTCAAAAATAGGACTGGATTGAGCTTTCTATTGTATCTTACGAGCTGATTTTGAAGCTTGCATATTTGCATAATGTAAATTGACGAGAGATCATGAGAAGCTCTGACTTTGCAAGCAAATCAAACTGTCACGCTCGCGAAATAGGTTTAGTGTCTGGCCAATATAGTTTCTTTGTTAATATTAAATGCATAAAATCTTGAACCTAATTTGATGTTTCATATTAGGCTTCACTCACCGGATAATAAGAGCCAACGGCGGCCATTACTAAGGGACCAAAGTCGCAGTAAATCTGTAGGTATAGGCCATGAATAGTTTTACTCAGTAATTTGAAAAATGTCTTCTGGTCCTCTTTATAGTAAAATTGTTTTATTTTGTCGATGGTAAGAGCACATAATCCAACAAAAACCTCATATATAGGATCCTCAGTTGGTCCCTTACTAATGGCGGACTTCCGGCTTCATTTTCTGAACAATAGTTGCTCGATCCAGTCTTCTTTCGAGATCAGTGGGGAAGACTAATTACGATAATTAGAATATCACTTGTAGTAACCTGATCTAATACAAATGAACAGTTTGATGCTTGGATATTTGCATTGTTAACGAAGTACATGTAAGGTTACGTAGCCTATTCAACTCAGAGGCTGGTATCCTTGAGGGGATTTAATAATAATAATAATAATAATAATTTATTTCTATAGCGCTAATTCCTTAAAAGTCCAAAAGCACTTCACATCTACACATGTCTAAATCTATTACATATAAATAATCGAATAATTATTACTCTAAAAATACAGAAATCTAAAAATCAAGTTAAAAAGTTAAGCCAAGTTAAAATAGTTAAAAATATGTTTCCTTGAATAAAACGTCTTCAGAGCCTTTTTAAAACTAGTTACAGATTGACACCCCTTCAGCTCTAATGGAAGGGCATTCCAGAGCTGAGGGGCGCACGCAGAAAATGCTCTATAGCCGTAAGATTTTAAATTATAAGATTGCGTCTTCAGTAACTGCTTATTCTCTGATCTAAGGCTGCGTCCTGGTCTGTATAGATCTAAAAGTTCTTCAAGATAGGTAGGTGCCATACCATTCACTACTTTGTACGTATATAGCAGAATCTTAAACTCTATGCGCTTCTCAACTGGTAACCAGTGAAGTTCCATTAAAAGTTTAAAACAGGAGTTATATGTTCGTATTTCCCAGATAGTGTAACAAGTCTTGCTGCAGAATTAAGTACATATTGCAGGCGCTGGATTTTATATTTAGGAAGGCCATACAAAAGTGCATTGCAGTTGTCCAGTTTTGATGTAACAAAGGCATGAACAAGCGTCTTAGCAGTATCCAGACTAAGAAACTTTCTGATACGCGAAATAACTCGGATCGAGTAGAAAGCATGGATTTACAAACGTTGGTGATGTGGCAGATTTACAAACGTTGGTGATGTGGTCAATGACAAGCCATTGTAAATCGGCCATACAATTCGAATGCGAATTTAATTGACCCCTATAGCTTACTGTCCTATTGAAGCGTAATTTATACCTTATAGGTAGTGGTGTACATTCAAGTTTTTTAACAATTAGACAACGAGCCCGAGTTGTCTATGAGCAGATAGTCAACGAGGGCAATTGTTTTAGTATCAACCATAAACAACCTTTCTTTAACATAAAAAAGTCTTGTCGAACAATGTTCCAAATTTTCATATACTTTTACCTTTTTGTTTGTGGAAGTCTCCCCATTCAAAATGTATACTTGCTCGATGGCACATGATAAACAATCGCTCACAAAAACGAGCTTGCAATTACTTTGGTTCAAATTTGGTGTAGATACTCAATAGGCATAAGCGAATTCATTTTCTTATTCGAAAATGTCAAACTGAACAATTTTCCAGTACTTTCGGGCCAATGTTTTCATGATTTCGTCACTCGTATATAAATTTTAGCGGATGCCATGTTTGGCCTAGATTTCAGGTTTTGCTTGCTAGATTTCAGGTTTTGTAATAGTTGATAGACCACTAGTTGGTTGATACTAAATTATTATGATAAAGTAGAGCTTAGATCGATTACAAACAAGATGACTGTGAACATCAAAAAAAGAAAATGAAAAACACACCTGCGTGATAAAAAAGCTGAAAGCTTATTAGTACAAATGAAATGATAACCGCCAAATTCATCTTTTAACTGCCTGCAAAAAATCACAATATATAGCTTGCTGTCAGTGTATACAAATGGTTACACATGTCATGAGTGAATGAATGAATTTATTGAATTTTACCACAAAGAGTTTCCAAGTATAAAATGTAATAAATATTTACAAGAAAGTGGCGAGGAAGTCCAATAGGAAACCATAAGGTTTATTAAAAATTCCTTCCCTAAATATAGAGACTACCACGGAAACGAGGCTTTCGGTAAAAAAAAATTGGGACAACTTTTACAGAGCCCCGGCGAGGAAACTGGATGTAGATATAGAAATTACTTGTTTGGCCACCACGACGAGTTTCGTAAACAAAACCAGAAGGCAAAACCAGAAGGAAAACAAATCAAATTTCGAATGTCAGTTTGTTTTTCAAACTGAATTGAATCGGACAATATTTTTGCAACGCGAAGGGGGGCCATTAGCGAGTGGTGATCTGACGAACTACATCAAGAGGTTTTTACGAAGGGCATACACGTTTGCGTAATACAATAGGTATGTGTGTTATGTATTTAGACTCGCTGATTCAAAATCTGTTTTCAGAATTGAAATCGATTAAATATTGGCCGAGATAACGTTCAAAATATTATCGACAGAGACTACAAATGCAAATACGCAGTCTGAGCACTGGGGACCATGGATGGGGAAAATAAACTCTAGGGGTGGGATGGAGGGGGGGGGGGGGGGGGGGGGGGGGGGTAGTGGTAGAAAAGGCGAGCGAGGGGATTATTGCGGATTCGTATTTCTAGTATAGGGTATATTATGAATAATATTGGCATTTAAACTCGATAACTTGATAAGATGCAACTCTAAGGCCTTCGGTGAGAATTCAACTCACGCCTCCGCGAATCTAGTGCGGCGCTCTGACAACTGAGCCTGCACGTAGGTCGTTGCTGAGGCGTGAGTTCAATTCTCACCGAAAGACTTGAGTTAATTGAGATAGTTGAGTTAGTTCATGAGTTGTTTTTTATTTTTTTATTTTCGTTACACATTCCATGGTCAATAAATCTACTACTATCATCATTCACGACGAAAATTTAAAAAACAGTTACTCAAGGGCTGAATACATATGCAGAATTTCAGGGTTCAGACTCCGTACTTTTCATGAGCCGTAGCTAATGTAAATTAGCAAAATCCTTTGGCAGCTCAAGTACTGATAAACACGAGTGAACCAGCTGTGAAGAGGCCATCTTTGTTTACCTTTTTTTACAGGGCCACAAAGTTATTAGTGTTGACATTATTTAGTATATTCCTCTTCAAATCTCATCAGCGTATAACCAATAACATGCACCGACAACAGTACGTGCTGCTAGCTGTAACCTGGCTGAAATTTCATGTTGGTCTAAGTTAATAATATTAATTTCTACAGGGCTGAAATTTTCAGCCATGTACATGTAATTCATGCCAGCCTTCAAGAGATTCAGTTGTGAGCCTGAAATATTAGTCCAGGGCCCTGGATAAGGCCTGTAACAAACGGCGTATTTTTCATGCGCCGTATAAAATACCAAATTATGAAATTGTTCGGGTATTTTAAGTATTTTAAGTCGAACTTTTTACAAGTTCTCGAGTCGTAGGCCTGGAAATGATCTTATCAACATGAATTGTGGGTAGGAAATGTATTATAAATAATGTTTGTATTTTATTCGGTGTATGAAAAGTACGCCGTCTACATTAACGCCGTAGTGGAGTCGTGTTATACAACTAGGCTCGTCGTATTTAATGGCTCTAGCTGTCGAACTTAATGCAAGTGCTGTATTTATGGTTACAGACGGCGTATTTTTTATGAACTTAATTCTCATATTTTATACGGCGCATGAAAAATACGCCGTCGGTTGTCACAGGTCCTTTGAATAAATTGTATCCGGTCATATACATTGTAGTTTTCATAGCAAATATATTCATTGGATACGACGTATTAATCACCGGATACGTTTTCCGGACATTGAACAATTGTCTTATAATTATTACATAGCTAATAATTATTACATAGCTATTAAAAACATATCAAGCTTCTTACTCACGTCTTATACTCTGCAAAAATACAAGGAGGACGTTGGCCTCGCAATGTTTTTCCCAATATTTCCAGTTATTCGGCGCCAGTAATCCAAGAGGAATATGTGTGACTAATGTTGACTTATTTCTTAATGTTCAACCAGTCTTTCGTGTCCAATGAAGTGCATGAATTAGTCTGCAATGTGAGGAAAAACCCGCCGAGAAAAATGGATTATATTGATTATGTCCATATATATGGAGGCGGTATTGTAACTTCCTCAAATCCCAAATATGTACCTACTTGTATTATATTACACCGAATAAATCCTTTCTTTGTGCAGTCTATCTGAAATTGACATGGTAACACAACATAACTAGACACCAGATACTAAATATGGAAGAGAACTCCCGTGTTGAAATATTCCAATTGTCAAAGCAATGCGTGTCTGCCTATTTACATAATTAGCCATTATAACTGTCGAAGAACTTGTCTAAAAGTTAAAAATTAAAGTCATATGCCATTATAACGATCACTTCATTATAGCTGAGTTTTTATTTCGACATCCGTCGCGAAACAAGAGCACTCAATATGATAGCATTAGCATAAAGTTGAACAATATTAGGTATGCAGTGTTGATATGACAACGCTTTACGATTGTATCCATATTGTGTAAAATGTAATGTTTAGTGTGTTGTCTTGGTTGTATTTCCATTTTTAATTTATTCTCATAGTATTGAAACCATTTTCATGAATTTCTTTCTGCAGATTTTATGTTTGTTGGTAAAAAATGTGTAAATACTAAAATCAACAAAGCTCTATTTGTCGCTGCTTATACGAATAACTTATAAGTACTTAACTGACTTAAGTGCAAAGTACCCAGCAACTATAGTTCGCTTACTTCATCCCTGATACAACCTGAATTACTACGGAAGAGAAACCTCACTGGTTGGTAGCAAGATTTATTCACTACGCGAAATTGCAACAAACTCTTTACAATGTTTCATAACAAGTTTTATTAAACATTAATGTTTTTATAAAATAACCGGAAGTAAATGAGCGACAACACGCTGTCTGATTGGTTACTGAGCTCAAAAACCGTGTCATTATAACTCAATAAAGCATAAGCTGACGTGTTCCTCGCGTAGATTTTGTGGTTTTTTAGTGACGGATTTTAAGTAGTTTAAATCACAAAAGGAAGTTAAAGAATACCTGGAATCAAGTCTAATCAAGGTAACACAACAGAATGTTTTAACTGTAACGTTGAGTACATTTTCATCGCTAAAATCGCCAACGTGTTTTCAACAGAGGCTTCATAACAACGCACATAGAAACGCCTGCATTTTTCATGGCTTTATTGTATCTGCGCGAAGCGCATATACATTGCTATCGTGCAAGTTAGGTTTGTGTGTGTGTGTGTGTGTGGAACCAATCAGCAATCAGCGCGCTCCGACAAGATGTCGACAACTTCCGACTTTGATATATTTCGACGCCATTGTTTCAAGAATATATTCAAGAAGAACTCTTTGTCTCTTTACAATACGGTAAGTATTTATTTTTAATATGAACTGTAATAAATTTGCAAGTGTGATCTACAACAGTGTTCGTAGGTTGTAATATGGAGTCATCGACATGACGCCTCGTTAAAATCAAAATATTCAGCCAACACGTGTTTAATGACAATTGACCATTATCACGACACTAGCTATAGTTTATACAAGAGACTCTCGACCTCTTCGGAGGACATTGTCGGAGGACAATTCAACCTCTTCGGAGGACAAGGCAACCTCTTCGGAAGACAATTCAACCTCTTTGGAGGACAATTCAACCTTTTCGGAGAACCAGAAAACCTCTTGTTTCTATATGTTGTAATATGTTATTTATACAACTATTTTATCTTTATGTTCAAATGCATTTTTATGGAATTGTTCAACTTACATCTGTTTAATATTACACATATTCATGAACTACTATATTGTGAATAGATGTTAAGAATGGTTACAACTCAAGTCAAGGGGGTCAACAAGGGCCAGGAGGTGCAGGGGCTGTGCATAATGAATGTATGTATTCATATTGAACTGCATTTTTATGCAAGCCTTGCACAGAGAACTATGTTATACAACTGTTTTATCTTTTTGTTCAACTGCATTTTTATGCAACTTATATACAATGGTTTAATATTACACATGTTCATGAACTACTATATTGTGAATAGATGTTGAGAATGGTTGCAACACAAGGGGGGTCAATAAGGGGGCATATGTGAGGCATCCACAAATGTGCCTGGTTGTACGTAATGAATGTCTTACCTAGGGGTGCACCGGATTTAGTATCTGGCCGGATAGTGGATAACCTCACTATCCGGCCGGATATTTTCTATCATCCGGCCGGATAGTCGTTAATTTGTTTTAGACAGTTTTCCAAGGCATATTAAATTTGTGTTAATTCAAATAAATATATAAAAAATAGACATCAGTACAACAAAACAGAAATATTGAGCTTATTTACTGTTCATGCAGTAATGTTGGTTATGGTTAACTATCTTCTTAAACAGACAAAATATATCAACTTGCAAAAAAATAAGTTCAGTAATGAAATTTAGTAACAATATAGCTCACACACAAAGTCGCTCATAACAGTTAACACTTAACAACTTAACAACTTAAAATGTTTCAATAATGCTGCTTCAGTTTGTTTACATAGTTATAAGATCTATCAATCTATTTCTTACAAAACTTAATACATTATAATTTCATACAGTATATTTTTTTTTAATCTTTTACATGCATGTTTAGAACCAAGTTGGATTAATCTTTTCTTTTTCAATTTTTCATAGTTTAATACTATTTACATGTATACTTACAAAATACAGTACTATTTGAGACTGCAGTTATAACATTGTTATTGGTATAACTGCATGCTCAATCAATGATTAATTGCACATTTATCAAATTTCAAAGGGTTATTTTATGAATGAAATGGACATGTGTTTCGGATCTGTGTTTCCTTCAAGTTAATATAGAAACACTCATGGAACATTGGAGGAACTCAAAATAGCGATAAAACACTCACCCTTTGGGCCAGTGTTCCCAGCCACAAAAATTTCACTTTTCAACCTTTCACTCGTGTTTCTCTATCAACTCTATGGAAACTACATGGAAAATGTTTTCTATTCCTTAAATATTACATATGCGAATACTGAAAACATGTTTTATACACACGCTCCCTGTACATATTAGCGCAGATACATGTACGCCTGAGCGGACCTATTTTTGTTAATGTAATGGTGTTCTTTTATAAAAGATATAAAAAACTTTGTCGTTGTGTGATCATCTCTCGTGCCATTATAACTCGATAATCACACGCGACACGTTTTTTTATTTCTCATAAATAAACAAGATTATGATATGCAACTTACTATAGCAATGTTTCATGCCACGTAGACTATTGTTATTAGTATGACAACCACGGAGATTGGCTGATGAAACAAAGCAGTGAGCTTCATTCAAGAGATATTGTAATAGAGGTTGACAACATCAAAATGAAGACATGTTGTTCTGAATTACGATCGTCAAATCATATTTATTTTCGAATGTCTCGAAAGTATATTATTCGTAATTCACTACAAGTATACAACGTTTCATCTTATTCACTCAGTGCATAGCCGAAATATTAACTTTAACATTGCATTATGTCAATGTTTATCAACATAATCGAAATATTTATCATTTATAGACCCGGAGCGATGGGGATTCGGCAAAATATTACCCTCAGCGATGATATTTCCCGAGGGGCTTGCCCCGAGGGAAATATCATCGCTGAGGGTAATATTTTGCCGAATCCCCCGAGCGGAGGGTCTATAAATGATATATTATACCGAAAAAATAGGCCACAGAAAAAATAGAAATACATGGTTGAATAATAAAATACAGACTTTTGTCAGACTTTTGTCGAGCATTTTTTTATCTGTGAGTCCTTCGACATCCCCGACTGCGTCTGAAAATGTTTTTAGAGCATTTTCTGTTGCCTTTATTGTATTTTTTGCGTGTCTGCCGTCTAATATACGTGCAATTTCTTCGTCTTCTGACTCAATATTTGACAGGTTGTCTTCACTCTCGGCCATTTTAAGTGGGCATGAAATTTTCCCGCCATTTTCACGCATTGAGTCGTGCGTGTTGTCTCGCGTGGTCTACGCGAATAATGTTCCACCCCATGTTCCCCGGGGAACATGGGAACATGGGGTGGAACATTGTCAAAAGGAACGCAGTTTCGCTAAGTGATGACGTAAGGCGTGATATCGCGATTAATTTCCTGCTAACGTGGCACAAACTGAGCTTTCTGATTGGACAATTTGTAGATGGGAGTGTTTTACTAAGAAATATGCAGTGACATATTTTCCATATCACCTCACTAGTGAAAATATCTATCACGTGGTTATATATTTCCCCATCTTTTGCATTGAATCTATATAATAAAAAGTAAATTACAAGGTGGTAAAAACAATATTTCACTCATTCGCTACTCTCATTCGTAAAATATTGTTTTCACCACTCGAAGATAAAATTCACTTCGCACCACCGTGTAATATCCTCTATATACAACATTCCGGTGGATAAAAAATATTCATCATACTTGATGACTAGCGTGTGTATAACAGAGGCGTAGAGCGCCTAGTCACCTGCGGAGGTGGAGTGAGCGAGCGACACCGTACCGTCTGATAATCAGTTAAAAAACACGATTTAAATTTCTGTTTCGATTCAGAAAAGCAGGGTTGTTAAAAGCAGTGTTATTACTAAATTGAAACAGAAATTTAAAGCGGGGTTTTTAAAGAACGAATTATATATGTTATATGTTATATAAACAATCACCAAAGTCCTGGTGACTAGGTGCTCTACCGTATCTGAAATAGCCTCCACCTGGGGGGGGGGGGGGGGGGGGGGGATCTTCCCGCGCTGAATTTAAATGCTGATGTCTCAATAATGGACATAGCTATGAATCTAAAATTTTACGACTTTTCCTAGTTATGCATTGGTGCAACCTCGTTCCTAGGGCATTTTTCCTCCACGGTGGAAGGTCGGCGAAAATGGCCCTGGGATCGGCTGGTCACATGACACCCAGAATTTCTGGGTGTTTTGATATGATAATTTTGGTGGTCTTTGTTCCATTGCTTTTGTCTACTTTGTTGACCTGAATAATTGAGAAATATTAAATACTCTTCAGAGTTGTTCATGTCAGCATTCGACGGCACAAAAGCTGCCAACAAGCTTAACAATCCACCATACATCCATGGTTATCTCTTACAAAAGGTATGAAGAAGCATATATCCAATTTAGCGAAAGCTATCACTTCTAATTTGCTGTAAAATTTGAAGACATCATTCAGAAACAGAAACAATAAAAATAATTAGAACATATCGATTAAGATAAATCTATTTATTTATATAATAACTTATGTACCTTAATAGAACAGTAAGAAATAATCCTGAGAAAAACCCTTTTTTGAACTGCTTCAAATCTGAATTTTTGACCGATGACGTCATAATGACGCCATAATTTGTTGCCATGACAAGAGAAATGTTACATATATTCAGTATTACCTTGCCATCAACCAGTTTTGGAGATATTGCTCGCGGGCAGATTCCGCCACCCCCCACCCCCCCCCCCCCCCCCCCCCCCCCCAACCGTCCAAAAAAGTACAGTCTAGATAGGGTTAAAGTTGGGGGGTTGACGTTAACAAGCTAACAAGCGTTAACATTACTACTCTTGGCCATATCACAAAGAAAATAAAGCAATTAAAACGTCTCTTTAACGGTACTGAAATAAACTGTACAAGAATGTTAGAGAAGTGCATGGAAGTGTCCATGCGCGCCTCCTCCTTTTATTTGTATATACGACGCAACAAATCGTGGACCAATCCAGATTTGTTGAAGTTTTACTAATTGTTTGATCTTGTCAGATCGTCGATCTGTTGGACTGCCTTACGATTTTCGTAAGAGATAAACACAGAGTTTTTTATCTTTTTATCTTCTTATATAACCTAGTTTTCCTATTTGTAAATAGCTTAACTGATTGAATTGAATAAAAGTTTTCATTATTATTATTATTATTATTATTTAAGACAAAGATCTGCCTTTTTGATGTCCGGGTTTGTTACCCAAACGCAGAATCTTATGAAGATCTCACTCCCCAACAAATTTACAGAAAGCACGAGAATGAGAAGAAACGTATATGTATGGCAATAGAGTGACGGAGATTGAGCAAGGAACGTTCACACCACTCGTTTTCACTACAACCGGAGGAATGGGAGAGGAATGCTTACGATATCACAGCCGACTTGCTGAGTAGATAGAAAACAACAATGTCGTGGATAAGAGCAAAGATATCATTCTCCATCCTTAGATCTGCCTTGTGTTTAAGAGGCTCGAAACACTTAGAAGAGCACAATGAAACATTAAAGACATAGACTTAGATATAGAGACAGTGATGGCAAGAATTCATTAGTTTTGTAAATGTTTATTATTATTAGTTGGTTAGATAATCTTATATATATTGGACTTTAGTTTTTAAATTATTATTATTTTTATTAAAAAAAATAAAAAAATAAAAAATAATAATAATTATTATTATTATTAATGCCTAATGCAGATTGCAGATACCATATTTTGATGGCTATTAATACAAAAGCCATGTAACAAAGCATATGGCATAGTGTACTGTTAAGTATCTAAATTTTATCACCCTACACATATAACCTATATATTCAGGATGACATGTCTAGTCTGCTTGTCAACAACGATCTAGGAGACCATGCAGTAGCTTGTTCAATCCCTAACAATTTCTGCTCACATAGTGAGTATCAACATATATTGGACACTAGAAATCAAAATCTTTAATATCACTAATTTGAAACAGATTTTGGGTGGAATTGATAGGATATCCATTGTTGATACCAAAACACACACTTTTACATGTGCTGTTACCATGGCAACCAAGAAATGACCCCCAAGGGAGTAATAAATAGCACTTGCTCGGGACATGATTGAAAGAAAAGTAAAGTCATTTAAAAGAAAAAAATAGGTTAAATGTGAAGTCAATATGTGTATCCAAATAGTGAACCTCAAAAAAAATAAAAAATACATATATTAACAGTAAAAAAATATTTTATTTGTGACTGTGCCAAAATCCAAATTAAAAATCAGAATTTTCAAAGATATATATTTTTTATATATAAGATTTTGAAGGTTTAGGTTTTAGAGTCAGTTGCACTGATCAAATCCTGAAAATTTCATGTCAATAGGACAAATATTGAATGCTGAAGAGCGTCCCGAGTACAGTTTGAGCTGTTATAAGAAAATCAAGTTTAAAGTTTTGAATAATGTTTTGCGATGAACATTACACATTACCAAGCAAACTGACTGTCAAAAGAATACCTAAAAAGCTCCTTTTGAATATGTTTCTCCTTCGTTTTGTTGGTTTTTGTCTGCTTGGCCTTTCCTTTTACCTCTGAGGACCTTTCTTCGGGTTTTGTTGTTGTCGTCAACTTTGTAGTTTGACTTCTGCACACGAAGATTATCGGCTTGTTGAACCCCGGCAACACAAAATGCTCCTGGACTTATTCCAAGAGTTTGTAGAACTTCAACTGTGGCTTTGTTACCAATATTGAAGTGAGCCGCAGCATCATACACTCCCAACTGAAATGAATCTGTTCCAACAAACACAGTTTTAGGAATTCGATTCCAAATCATCCCATTGAAAGACTCATTCTGATTTTGGGTCTTCCCATCCAAGCATTTCCTCAGAAGGTCATCATCACTAAGGCGAGCATAGATAGGTTTAAGCTCAGCAATAACTTCCAGAGGTAAACCTTTGCCATGTTTGCAAGTGCTGGTTTTGTTAGCAAGGTCTCTCTTGTAACGACACCAGCTATTCTCACCGTCGGGACAATAGGAATGCAAAGACCGTTTGTCTGTTGAAGCACAGTGAAACAATGTGGCGAGCACATTTTTTTTCATTTCAGCCAAATTACCACTATTACTTCTAATAGCAATACATCAAAGAAATGGCCCACTTGTTCTGAAGTATAAAATGTTTCAGTCCATCCACAGGAATTGCACTGAAGAGAACAACATGATGCACATCCCATACGTTGGGTAATATCACTAACCAATGTTAATTCAAATTCAAAGCAATTTTTGCATGGTAACATCTTGAAGATGTTGTTCAGAATTCCCATATCCATAATGAAAAATCCACTCACTTCATTCTCATTCACAATTGGAGTTGACGAACCATTACTTCTCCCAATTTTTCGGGCAGACGCTGATTGCGGTGTCGTAGGGACTTCCTCTGGTCTTTCATCTTGAACTTGGGCAATGGGCAGGAGGTACATTTCCCTCGCTTGTACTCAGCTCAGTTTCGCTACTTTGAGAGTGATTCTCGCTCAGCTTTGCACACTTTGGGCTTGGATGTTGATTCCCCTGAAATTTACGTTTCTTTGTACGTGTTCTTGGCATTTAGAAATAGTATAAATGCTAAAACTAAATAGTATACAAGAAGCTTTTCGAAAATGAATACAAGATGGCCGTCATGAAAAAATAAACGAGCCTTCATCATTCATTTTAACCCCCTTGTACTTGGTGTAATTTAAAATGAAATGGTTTAAAATCATAGTAGAACTAAGGAGGGGTAGCTGGGTACTCGTTTGGGACAAACGTATGCAAAGGACCAATGCTCGCCATACAACAATAATATCTCGTTGCTATGGTGGTTGCTAAGGGACTATATTACAGAAAAGCAGCTATTTTCCAATATCTATACATTTTCCGTCAAGAAAATGAAAAAAATAACACCAGAAAACGAAATAGCAATGGTTAATGATGTATAAAATGACTGTTTTGAAAATTATATTTTTTCAAAATATAGTGCCCAAGACCACCTTAAACTTATTGGTTGTTCAAAAACATATTAACACACGTACTGCATGTTAGGAATTTTTTTAAATTAACTTTAATCAAGATATCCTTTTGCCTTTATGAATATACCTACAAATACAAATTGTTTCACTGGGTTATGTAAATAATTGGTTTCCATGGCAATCGGCCGGCACTCCAGCAGCAATAGCTGTGTAATGGAAAACCTTATGGTTCTGATATTGTCAGGATATTTACCCAATAGATAGGCTGTGCAATACACCTAAAATAGTCACATAACATATTATTTCAACTTAGCAAAATATTGCGTTAATTGGTTAGGTGTGAATAAAGTGCCACGCCCAGTAACTGATTGGTCCATATAGACCGGACATTTTGAAAACTATATTGTTTTATTTTATTTTAGGTTCACTTAGGAATTATCAGAGATGTTCTGTATCCAATTCCATTGGGTTACATCATGTAGTTTTTAAACTAAAATTGTTAAGCCATAACAGATTGTGCCAAAACATGGTAGTTTAGAAAAATTAACTAGAAATTTCACTTTAGTTTTCACTATAGTCAGACACTAGAGTCTATGGAAACTCTCCTGCAACATAAGTCACTCCATCTTGTTACTTATCTTGTTGGTTGATCACAGTCATCACCGTTGTACACGTTGTTCTACTTCAAGTTACGTGTTTCTTCGTTGGACTCATTATTGTCCATTTCTTCAGGTTTCTTGTACTAATTGCCGCTAAATGGTCTCTTGGAACATCTTAAAGAACGATACTTAGGCATAGTAGATGTGTGAAGCAACTCAAACGAACAAAATTCTCAAAACAATGCGACATAAGATATATTTTTCTTAGACAAATCTTGCTGCCTCAGTTTACGTAATGATCTTCGTGTAAGCTGTAGTAACAAGTCTTTTATAATGCACAAATTCCAAGGCAAAACAATGTTTTTCTAATGATTTTCAAACTACAAACTCAGAATCAATAGCATATAAACAAATTCGTTTCCCATAGCAACAGCACACCAAGGCCAATAAATGTTTAAAATACAGATTAAAATAAAATAATTTCAAACAAATGAAGTGCAGCATTAACAACAAATAAACGTTGGACTTGTTAAGCAAATAAAATTTTTTTTTATTAAATGGAGCACATGACTGCTAGCCGAGTTCTTTTCTAAATATTTCCCAGTGGTTTCGATTGTGTTATTCCTTTCCATTTTGTTGGTGTTCAAGGTAAGATACTTTGTCTTGCGTTGCTCGCTTGGAATTTGTTGAGTTTACTGTAACTTAACTCTTTCCTGTCCGGTTGAAAAACATCCAAAATTGAACTACCTCTTTGTTCTATTGATATCTCGGGAAATATCTATAACTTTGCGAAACCAATGCTTTTGAATTTTCCGAACAAGACACGTTATGTTAATATAAATTAGCATAATTATCATAAATCAGGTTGAAAAACTTGCATTTTTCTAGAAAAGACCATCTTGCACGCCCGCGTAGCATCATGAAAATTCAAAATGCCTCTAATCGCAGAGTTGCTTACAAAATCAAATCAAATTTGTAATGTGCGTGGATCTCATGTCTCTGGCGTTTGTCGAATTTCAAGTTTTAATCTTGCGTTACTGTGTGCCGTATTTTTCAATTGACGAATTTGGGGGTCTTCTATGACCCCTTTTTACTGGGCCGGACAGGAAAGAGTTAAAGGGATATGGCAATATAAATTAACGTTGTCTCATTTGAAAGAACTCGTGAAATGGTATAACAATAGCTTTTACAATTTTCCCTTATCTTTTTTGTTTTCAAAATAATTTGACGAAAGACAGCGTGCTGTCCGCCATTTTATGGCCCACAACATTTTAAAAAGCCTTCCGAGGAAATTCGGTCACCTATGGAGTAGTTTCATCAGGTTTACCCTGCTTGTGACGTCACCAATTTCCTAGTTAATTAGGTCAAATATTATAACAAGATGGCAGATTGTAGATTGTCTTTTGTATAATTATCTGAAATATTTCAAAAACCAAGAAAGATACAGAAAAATTGTAAAATTATACCATTTTACGAGTTCTTTCAAATGAGACAAAGTTAATTTGTATTGCCACATCCCTTTAAATTAAAGTTTCTTTATAGTTTTAAAATGTTAATACTTTGATTTGTCTATTTCAGGTTTGACTACGACGTGCTGTGTTGTGACAAAGTTGCTCACAGCAATAAAGCAGGAACTAGAGTGTTTTCACTCACCCAAATTACGGTCAGGCCGTGTCGTGTAACACACGTACAAAATCTGCTAAAACAATTTTAAAAATCTGCGTAAAATATCACAAATATTTTTTAACTGCAAAATAAAAATAAGAACTGCAAAAACTTATTACAAAAATATCAAACAAAACCTTTGTATTTATAACCAAGATGGCAGTGACAATTGAACAATACCGTGCCAGAGTGGGTTCACATATTAATTTTCTCAAACAAAAGGAGATTGCAGGTCGTCTTAATGGTACATTCTGGAATACAGTGTTAATTTTATTTTGTATAAATGTGTTTTATTCACCGATCTTGGATCAGCTAAATCAGCGATACAGATGTTCGAATGAAACAGTAGTTCGGTTTATTAAAATGCTGTGCTACCATCAGGTTTATGTACCACTGTTGTTAAGACTTTCTAATGATGCAGAAGAAAACCCTGGGCCGACGTTATATAATGTTGTAGATGCAAGCAAAACTGTGTGTGCTAACTTTAGTCAAGGAAGTAAAAGATTTGAACAAAATTCTGGCAAACAATGTGTGGCGATGTCTTTAACATTAATAATATACAATCAAGTACAAGATGTAAATACCTGGAATTCGTTTTCGTTGGATACAATATTGTTAAATGGAAATAGTCTTTACAGCTGTATAAGCAATTCAGTTAATAAAGATTTGTTATTGCTGACTGATGTCCCAGAAATGGTTTCAGTTTATGATAACATTTATAACTTAGATTATAGTGATTCATATGCTGGTGATGTATTTATGGCATGTAGTGATCAACCCTTTTACTCGCTTGGAAATGCTCTTGATAAAATATTTTTATGTTCTTAATTAAATTATAATTATGCTTTACTTACCTTTGGTTACAACACAGTAACAATATTTAAAATTTTTGAAAGAACTTTTAAAATCTTTGATTCTCATTCAAGAGATTTGTATGGTATGCCACATTCATCTGGAAAATGTGTTTTGCTTACCATTGATGATATCCAAAATATTGTTATGTTTTTTCAGATTGTGTCACCTGAAAGAATTTTACCATTTGAAATTAAAGGTGTAAAAATTTGTTTAAATGGCTCTACTACACCTGAAGAAATGTGTGTGATTAATAAAAACTCTGCCAAGCAGCAACAGCATGCTGTTGCTAGTAAATATCAGAACAAACCAATGATGAATACAAATGACTCTACATCTCAATGTACAGAAAAATTATTGTTAAGCAAACTGCAGCATGCTAGGTAAACCCGAGCAAATGAAACAGCAGAATCTAAAGAGAAAAGGTTGTTGAAACAACGTCAATATAACAAGATAAAACGAGAAATACCTGAGTGTAGAGCGAAAACGTTGTCTAGACTACGTCAAAGACAACAAAATGAAACTATGCATAAAGAGAAAAACGATTGCACAAGAGTGGGTCAATATAACAGACAATAACTTGAAAAAGAAACTGCGGAGTGTAGACAGAAAAGGTTGTCTAGAAAACAGAAAAATAAACAACGACAAAGAGAGAATGAAATTGTTGAGTGTAAAGAGAAAGCAATGAAAGAACAGCTGAGAAATGAGAGACAAAAACAAAAAATAAAACTCCAGAGAGCAGAGAGAAAAAATTGTGTAGCAAACAGCAATATAATACAAAACAAAGAGAAAACAAAACAACACAGTCTAACCGAAAAAGGTTGAACACAGAACAGTGTGTTGACAAGGAAAATGGTCAATGCAAGACTCTTGCTGATCAATTTCATGAAGCTGTGTCACAGGCCCTGCATTATACATTTACACTTGTTGTGATCAATTGCGGTACAAACATGGTGTTGCTCCTGCAGAGAAAACTCGATTGTCTAATTCTAATATGGTTAAGCACCTACAAAATGTTATTAGTGTCGATAATAAAGAATGGCTTTGCCAAACATGTAATCGAAATTTGAAAAAAAATAAAGTACCAGCATGTGCTACCACAAATCGAATGAAATTTACAGAAAAACCAGACTTTTTTATCTCAATCTCTCCCAGATTAGCATTTCAAAAGATCATGCAAGCTCCTAGAGGAAAGAAGTTTAAAATAAATGGTAGTATTGTTAATGTACTAGCTGATGTTATAAATACTGTCAATATGTTGGCAAGGTTACTTGAACAAACTGGTACAATTAAAGTTCAATTGAAAAGAAAATTACAATATAAGAGTTCAGCATTGTCCTTAAATGTGAGGCCAAATAACGTTTTCCAGGCAGCTCTTTGGTTAGCGGAAAATAGTGTCCTCTATAGAGAACAAGGAATTACCCTTGATCAAGACTGGGCAAATAACTTTGGTGCTAGCTCAATTGACCTGATAACAGCCAAACTGAAGGAGAAAATATAGCTGACATACAAAATACCAGTACAGTTCAAACTGAAAAAATTACAAAATCATGTGATATAGTACTGATGATGATCAGTGGAGTGAAGATGAAACAGAAATACCTAAAGGTGTTACTGATAGCATGCTGACACAAACATATTTTTTTGATGACAGTGAACGAGCACAAATTCACAATGTTGCACCTGGAGAAGGTAACAGACCGCTTAGTATATTTACTAGAGATACCTATTCTGAAGAATTAGCTTACCCAGGGATATTCTTAGGTCAAAAAAGACCTGAGACAAACAAAGGTTAGTTAGTGCTTACTTAGTGTAGAAAAATTAAAGACTGGTTTTACAGAGTTGAATACCAACAAAGAGGTTCAACTCACATTCACATGTTGATATGGCTTGAAAATGCTCCTGTATTTCAAGTTGACAAAGATGAAGATTCGACATCATATATTGATAAAATAATAACTTGCCAAAAGCCAGTTGATGACCCCACACTTCTCAATATTGTGAACCGACAAACTCATAGGCATTCTCATACCTGCCGAAAGAAATAAAAAATGTGTGTAGATTTAAGTACCCACATCCACCAATGAGATCAACTGAAATATTTTATCCATTGGAAGATGACATCTCTCCCACTACGAAAGCAAACCTGAAACAATTATGGAAAGATATTATGAAAAAACTTAACGATTTAAAAGAAGGAGAGGATATCACATTTGATCACCTCCTTAAAAATTTAGATGTGTCAGAGAGAAACTATATATTGGCAACTCGATCTTCTCTTAATTGCCCTACTATGTATTTAAAAAGAACACCAAATGAACTAAGAGTGAATAACAAAAAGGAATGAGTGAACTATTGCGGAAAGCATGTGCTCTAGCAAAAGAAGGCAATGCTGGTATTAAACAGCAAGTAAGATATATTGGAAACAAATTCTTAAATAGTGTAGGAATCAGTGCTCAAGCAGTTTACATTATCCTGCAATTGCCAATGCGAAAATCATCTCGACAAGTTCTATTCATTAATCAGGCATTCTGGAATTCCGCGGAAAAAAATCGTGAATTCCGCGGAACTTTTGAAGTCAATTCCGCGGCTATAAATCCAAATTCCGCGACCAAAATGGGAAATTCCGCGGCCAAAATGGGAATTCCGCGGAAATTAAAACGATCAAAAACATTCTTTAACACATGCAATAAGCCTGGAAACAAGTTAAAATGTTTTTTTTAATAACAAAACTCAATCATTCTTTACTTACTGTAATTGTCCTACATAAATTTATAAACATTGTGTAATGTGTCTTATATTATAGGCCGGTTTACACGATCAAAGTTTCTGTGTTCACAGTATACTTTGATCAAAGTGTGTGACTAAAGTACCTGAAGGATATTTACTTGCTCGCTGTTTTGCATCTATATTTACAGAAAGATGTGATTTTTTCCTTTGGATGTGGAACTTCTGACACTTTCTTTACAACAAATTTATCCATCTACAATGCTTACTTTCGCTTTTAAATTTCGCAATTTTTTTCCTGGAATTTAAATACAATACGTGGAAACGGAAGTGAAACGGACCGGAAGTACTTCCATTTTGATAAAACATTTTTGTTTCAAAGCAAAAAGTAATTTTACAGGCGTAGCAAGACATTAGTGAACGTTGCTTTGTGCCAGAGTACATGTAGAGTATCAAATATTTTGTAAATTCAGGGAAAAAAATTGAAAACGATGTGCCAAAATTGAAATTCCGCGATCTTGACCAAATTCCGCGAAATTCCGCGATTTTTGGTCGATTCCGTGAAATCGCGGCATCGCGGAATTCCAGAATGCCTGATTAATACACCCTCCCCTGATCAAAGGGTTGAGCTCTTAAAACCAATAAGTGAAATTGAAGAAATGGAAGACGAATCTGAAGAAATTAATTCAAGTGGACTTTTAAAAAGATATGTTGAACGTCCAAAATATAACTTCAAAATATAACTTTAGCTGATTGGGCAGCATGGTATGATTCTTGTGCAAAACCATATCAAAAGAAAGCAACAAAATTAGACCTTGATAATCTTCCAAAGGAAACATTGATTGATGACGAAAACAATGATGATGAGTTGTGTGATAATAATAGTACAGACAATTGTAAAACTAATAGTAACATAAAGAAACGTACAAACTCTAGAATTATTAGATGTGTATGGTTTAACCGGGAAGCCCAGCCAGAAAAACATTATCGTGAACTCATTATGCTTTTTACTCCATGGAGAAATGAGGAAACTGGCTTAATTTCAAATTTTTCTTCATTTCAAGAACATTACCTTGCTAGAAGTGATGAAATCAGTGAACAAACGAGTCAATATGCTGTTTGTAGTAAAGACCTAAATGAAATCCAGAAACATTTAGATCAATCTGATGACAATGAAGATCAATTTGATTCAATTGCACCAGTGACACAAAATGTTAAACTTCAAGATGAAAGTGAAGGGAACCAAGATTTACACCCTGATTTGCATGAATCATATGATCTATCTGATGATATTGGAAATCCATCAGCAGCACATGATAATGAACCACTAATCTTAAATGAAATGGCATACGATGAATATCGAGCAATGGTACAATCATCATACTTTATACTTTATTAAAACAACTGACAAGCCATTTTAGACATTTTAAACAACTCAGTGGAGGTGCGTGGGGGGAGTCGGTAAATCTCACTTAACAAAATCAATCTACCAAGCTGCACTGAAATACTACAACACACGAGCTGGTGATGATTTTCATCACGTAAAAATATTACTATTAGCTCCTACAGGAAAAGCTTCTTTCATCATTAAAGGAAACACAATACACAGTGCTCTTGCAATACCAGCAAGTCAGTCTTTAAAAAATACAAGCGACTGGACTCCAGTAGATTAAATACTTTAAGATCTCAGCTAGGTGGTGTCAAACTAATCTTACTAGATGAAGTATCAATGGTTGGGAGCAATATGTTCACTGTTCAAATCAATAATCGACTCAAAGATATAAAGGGTAGCAAGGAAGATTTTGGAGGTGTTAGTATAATTGCAATTGGAGATTTATTCCAGTTACAACCTGTGTTTGATGGTTATATTTTCAATGATATCCAAAATTCAG
The DNA here is from genome assembly GCA_035772405.1 of Chrysogorgia sp. JL179-B06. Lineage (NCBI taxonomy): Eukaryota > Metazoa > Cnidaria > Anthozoa > Scleralcyonacea > Chrysogorgiidae > Chrysogorgia > Chrysogorgia sp. JL179-B06. The sequence continues at coordinate 1,806,677 of JAYKKM010000062.1, read as the reverse complement.
AATATAGTATACTTGCCCCTAATTTATGGAAGAATTACTTTACAATGTTTGAACTAGATGAAATCATGAGACAAAGAGAAAGCAAAGAATTTGCTCAAATTTTAAACAGACTAAGAGAAGGTAAATATACTGAAAATGATATCAATAAAATCAAAGAAAGATGTGTTCATGAAAAAGATTGCCCAAAAGAGGCTCCTCGATTGTTTATACAAAATGCTATTGTTGATAATTTTAATAAAACTGTGTACCAAGCATCAATGGGAACAAAATATAATATTAAAGCACAAGACAGTGTCATTGGAGCTACATGTAGTTCTGATGAACTAAGAGATAAAATATTGAGACAAATTCCTCATGTTCCTTTGGAAAACACAAAACAATTAGCAACAAAGTTGAGAATTGCTGAAGGTGAAAGAACAGAAATTGAATGTAGGAAACTGACGATGGCCTAACAAATGGTGCTAGCAATGTAGTTAAACTAGTTCAGTTACCTAATAAACCATCTGGCTTAATATGGGTAGAATTTGATTATGAAGATGTTGGCCAGAAAACTAGACATGAAAACAGACGTCTTTAGTACATGGACACCAATTAAACCAATAACTACACAATTTGCTGTTGGTAGAACTAAATCAGCCCAAGTTGTAAGAAAGCAATTCCCTCTACGTCCAGCTGCAGCTAAAACAGTTCACAGATCAGGAGATACCCAGAATGAAATTGTTGCCAATTTTAATACTAAAAGAGCAATTCCTCATATACATTATGTTGCACTCGGTCGACTAGTTACTACAATTGAAGGATTGTATATTACTGACCTGTGGGAAACTAAAATTACTGTTCACCCAGAGGTTGTTGAAGAAATACAAAAGCTTAGAACAGAGACAAGCTTGCAACTTACTCCACTATACGAGATACATAAAAATCCAAATGATTTGAAAATTTGTCATTTAAATGCTCGTTCACTACACAAACACATTGAAGATTCCCGAAATGACTTTAATTACTCTTCTTATGATGTAGCAATATTTACAGAAACTAGATTCAGTCCATTTGATGATGATGAAATGTACACTATTGATGGTTTTCAACTATTTCGAAAGGACGACATGTTTAATCGGAATGATAATAGACGACCATACCATTGTACAGCGGTTTACAGCAAGATACCATTTGTTGAGGGATACCCTTACAGTCACAATATCAATGGTATTGAATTTACTTTTATTAAAGTTACCAGACAACCACATTTTACAGTAATAGGAGTATATCGCTCTCCAGAAATTACTGTAGGATATCTATGCTCATCATTAGTTGCCATTCTTGCTGAGGTTTCTTTACACCAAAATCTATTTATTGGAGATTTCAATGTAAATTGGATGGTTCACACAGAACGCCAACCACTATATGTCATGATAAGAGATAATGGCTACAGGCAGTTAATATCTAGTTTTACAACAGATAGTCAAACACTAATAATTTGACCGCATAATTACAAATATAGCTGACTCAGAAATTCAAACAGGTATTTTAGAAACATATTTTAGTGACCACAAGATAATCTGGGCTTCATGCAACACAAATTAATTGTTTATTCAAATTGTCACAATTGCGTAATATATTTATATTCATTGCATGTTTAATTTTAACCAACCAAACAATATCGCCTGATACCCATTTGGGAGGAAAAGGCAACTAAACGTAGATTTCCATTTGGTCACACAATTATCACCATTTTGTGATCGCTTTCTTTGTTCTATGTGTACTTGGCTGAAACTCAACTAGACCCATTTGACAACTCATAAGACAAAAGAAAGCAACCACAAGATGCCAATCATGCAACAAAAAGTACCAAATGCAAATCTGCCTTCGTCCTAGTCTGATGTATATACAGTACATGCATTTAGGGCATCCCTATAAACCAGCACATTTGGTATTAACACTTTGAAAATGCATATTTGAAAATGGTGAAATGCATATTTTGTTTTATTGTAAAGAAAATATCAATCCTCCACTTATTATTTACCAATTAGATCTTCGTGATGCATTGTCATACATGCATGCAACTTAAATATTCTTTATACATCTATATGCATCCAATTACTGTAAATTAGCCTCATTAGCAAACACATTGTTTTGTGTTGTACGTATAGTTACTAAAACATTGAAAGAGATTTAATTAATACACACATTGTCACATACAAAGGTAGTACTGGATCACACTATATCACAATTAAATTCAACAAAAACAATTTATTACAGTAATAATGTATAACAGTTTACAAATTCATGTTTACACCAAAATATCAAATATATGCTGTATACTATGACCAGCAATAATATAGAAAATATTTGCTTGCGAATAGGAATTTTATGTCTTCCGCCTGTAATTCGCTTATAAGATTTTAGCCATAGTAGCATTATCTCTTGTCAAAGAGGGCCCGAGGAGACGGAAATTCCATCAATGTCATTACTGTTTCTTCTCTTGTTATTATTCGTTATTAGTCCTTGGCGTAATTCGGAGGGTAACATCATTCTTAGAAACCTTTTGCATTGGCATCACTTCCTTCAGTTTTGATGTTAGGACATTCCTTTGTTAGACGCCTTACGTCCGACTTAAAATCACATTTTGACGTTCGTGCGTCAATTGATTTTAACCTCACCGGCAGTGCCATTGTGCATATATGTCTGGTGTTGGTGGAAGAACCGTTTCGAAGCTACGGAACAATTACGACTTACGTGTCGTGACGGCTCATTCTCCCGACATCATTATTTTAGAGATCGGCACGAATTATTTAAGCAACGGAAAAGTGATCGGTTCTGAGATAGAAGAACTGGTAAAACTTTTACTGCAAATGCAAAACGTTCGTGTGATTGGAGTTTGTCAGGTTACTCCTCGTGCAAGCGCGCCTTTATCGTTCAATGCCAAAGTAAAAATTTTGAACCAGTATGTGAGTGTTGTTTTGGAACACATTCCAAACGTTTTTTGCTGGACGCACGTATCAGACGGTGTGCATTTCAACGGTGATGGGCAATATCGATTGTACCGTAGTTATCGAGGGGCCATATATATATTAGTAATATTCGCTATCCATGATGTTGCTCTCCGTACATTTATTTAAATGACACTACCATATAAAACTTAATAGTCATTTGAACCATATACATTTATGTTGTTCGGTTATAAACTATGAGGCTTCGCCCTCGCATATTTCTGTGATGACTTCGTTCTCACAACAGTATCATATTATCATTGAGGCTTCGCCCTCACATATATTTATGTGACGACTTCGTTCTGCATTATCATATTATCATTGACAGAGGCTTCGCCCTCACATATTTCTGTGACGCCACTTCGTTCTCACAGCATTATCATATTATCATCTAGGCTTCGCCCTCACATTTATTCTCACAGTATCATATCATTGAGACTTCGCCTTCACATATTTCTGTGATGACTTCGTTCTCACAGCATTATCATATTATCATAGAGGCTTCGCCCTCTCATATTCCATTCTGTGGCATACAGGGGCTTGTGTTGCGGCGACAGTAATATTTGCCATGCTTGACCCTGCCGCGACATCTACTACAGTCATAATCATTGATTTATTATATTAAATTTATTCCCTCGTCCTTTATCTGGTCCGCTTTGCTTGAAAACGAGTTTCTGACACGACACTGGCTGCACCGCAGCCACGGCGTTTCCGTCGTGTCGCTTCGACCAGCGCCGGTTCCTCGACGCCAGCGCAGTCACAACTCCACAATTGCTACCGGCTACTACTTCATCCGCTTCAACTCATCATTTCAAGTCGGTCACCTTGCCAATTAACGCACGAATCCCCATTAAAGTTAAGAACAAAATATAGAGCGAAGAGTTTGTAGATTTTAGTTGTTTGTTGGGCAATCCATTGCTTGAAAGCATGAGTACCAAATAACCTTTCAGGGCGGTGACTCAGGTCAAACACCATCTCTATGTTTAGAGCCAGCCGTAAAACCTAAAAAAATTCTAAATATTGAGGCAACAACTCCCAATGAAGATCGCACCAGGGCAAGGCACTGGCTTGATTTTGTCGCAAGAAGCGAACATCTTCGTCGTAATGTCTCCAGTTCTGCCCCCGTGCTGCCAAGTCTTGCACTATATCTCCGTATTTCATGAGGGCGGGGCCTCATAAGGATACTTACGAGTGTACACCCCAACAAATATACGAAAAGCATTCATCCAGGCTGAGATCACAATACTCTCAGACTCAGAGCAGGCAAAATACGTTGCCTCGTAATCAGAGCAATGAGAACAAACGGCGCTCGCTTTTCGTACCTCGAGGCTATTGTTTTAAATTTCACAATGGAATCACTTGTTCTGGTTGTGAATTTAAGCATTCTTGTTTTCAATGTGAAGGTAAACACAAAGTGCAGCAAAAAACCATAATCTCCGAATTTTCCCAATCTGCCAAGTCTCACACCCCGCACGCCAATCAAAATAAAAAATCTTAAGTTCTGGCTCGAGGGATATCATCCTAAAATCGCACAGTTAATTTTTTCCGGTTTTACTTTAAGCACGTTTGACAGCCAAAATTTACCGTCCGCGGATGAAAATTCTGAAGTGGTTGACACGAAACTTGCAAAAGAATTAGCGGCCCATAGACTCGCAGGTCCATTTTATTCGGCGCCATTTCAGTCCTTTACCGTTTCACCTCTAGGAGTAATTTCCCCAAGAAAACCATGGGAGAATTTCGATTAATCCATCACTTATCTTTCCCAAGAGGGTTTTCGGTAAACGACGGCATAGCCGACGAGGACACAAGTGTACGGTATTCTACCATAGCAGAATGCAATTCGATTGATCAAACTCGCTGGTCCGGGTGCGCTTCCTGGCAAAAACGGACATAAAAAACGCTTTCCGAGTAATACCGATACGCGAACAAGATCGTCATCTTCTCGGAATGAAATGGCGCGGATTATACTATTACGACCGTTGTACATGTATGCCTATGGGCTGCGCAAGTTCTTGTAAAACGTTTGAAATGCTTAGCACAGCTGTTCAATGGATTGCCCATGAGCAAAAGCTACACATAGAATACATTTTACACTTGTTAGACGACTTTTTAATTATTTCTCCCTCTAGAGCTTTATGTACAAGCCAATTAAATTGCTTTTTGGCGATGTGTGACGACATAGGTCTTCCCCCTGCACGTTGTGTTTTGCGGGCATTGAATTAGACTCAATCAAATCCGAGGCTCGTTTACCTCGGAGAAAATTGATAAGTGCATCGAATCAATATCGAATTTTTTACGCCGTAAAAAGATCTCTTTGAAGGAAATTCAATCTTTAGTCGGCCTTCTTAATTTTGCTTGTTCTGTTATCGTGCCCGGTCGAGCATTTCTGCGTCGATTAATTGATCTCACGAAAGGTGTGAAAAGGCCTTTTCACCTCATTGGACTTCGACGGGAGACTAAAGAGGATTTAAAAATTTGGCTAAATTTCTTGTCAACATTTAACGGAAGATCGTTTTTCCTGGACGAATGCTGGGCCAATTCCAACAAGCTTAATGTGTTTACCGACGCGGCAGGTTCGACTGGATTTGGCGCTGTTTTTGGCAGCGAATGGTGTTATGGTCTATGGCCTGAAAACTGGCTGCAAAGAAATATTGCCTTTTTAGAGTTTTATCCAATAGTCCTCAGCGTATGTTTGTGGGGTCACATGATGCAAAATCGCTGCATATTATTTTTTACCGACAACGAAGCTTTATAGTATATATATAATCAATAAACAATCCTGTAAGGATCAATCGTTGATGTTTTTTGTGCGCAGGCTCGTCCTATACTCTATAGCTTGTTTACAGAATAACATCGTATTCAAGGCAAAACATATACCAAGGGTATATAACAAACTGGTTGATTGTTTATCTCGGTTTCAGGTACAAACTTTCAAACAACTGGCACCAGCGCATATGAAGGCACGTCCAACAGATATTCCCCTACATCTGCAGCCGGAAAACTGGGAGCTATAGTTTCCCTTTTGACGCAGTCGAGCCTTCAACCTTCTTCTATTCCCACTTATCAACGCGTATGGAAACTGTTTACTCAGTTTCATATTACCATATTTAATCATGCCGAATTTTCGCTACCTATTTCAGCATCGGCATTAGCACTGTTTATAGCATTCATGTTAGCGGCGCTACGCTCCGTCGACGGTAAATACCTATATGTTTCAGCTCTGGGCTATTCACACAAGCTGACGGGCTTTCCAGATCCCACGAAGGTATTCTACATCATTCAAATGCTGAAAGGTTATGGTAAACAAGGCTTTCGCTTAGACAGCGGTTTTCATTACGCTTCCGATCCTCAGTAGATCGAAGTGCCAATTTAAGGCGATGTGTGCTTTGCCATTCTTTTCCTTATCAACTCACCAAACTTTCAAACAAAGATGGTGAAGTAATAGGGATGAGATTAACCTTCACTGACTTCAAGCACAATTACAATCAACGACCAATCTCTATGGTTATTCATCGCCAACCTGTTTCTTGTCCGGTTCAGCTAATGCTGGACTATTTGAAGCTCCGCGATAGCAACGAGGGTACTATATTCCAGACAGAAAGCGGATCGTCAGTGCCGCAGGACATGTTTACGTCACAACTTTTGGCAACTATAAAATGTTGTGGACTTCACCCTTCTCGCTATAAGGGTCATAGTTTCAGAATTGGCGCTGCGTCACACGTTGCAGAGCGGGGAATGTCTGACGCACAATGCAAATTCGTACTCTAGGCCGTTGGAAGTCGAATACCTTTCTCAAATACATTCGAGTTCCACCAACGTCAACGTGTGGGGGTTGTTACCATGGATACGAGGATAGGTAAGATTATCTAGCAAGGGCGGAAATCTTATCTTATCCTCACCTTATCCAGCATGTGAGCAGACTCGTCAAACTTCAAACAAAGAGGATAGCAAGGGCGTCCGTTTAAGTCCTTATAGTGTAGACGCTGGGTGCATATATTCTAATTAAACTTTCACTATGCAGGTGATCAGCAAGGGCGATCGTCAAGTACAGTACCTACCATTCTGGAAACAAAACGGATAGCAAGGGCGTCCGTTTAAGTTCCGATAAATTCGTTCTAAAAAGTAATATATTGGCTACAAAACCTTTTCAGACTCACAAGATAGTGAGCAGGGGCGGCTATCTAAGAGAACTAATTACTTCGGTGTTGCATTTGCCTGGGGAGGGGCGGCATTCACGAACCGTCGTGATGCTGTGGCATGTGTTGCCCCACCTTTACTGGACTACATCGTTAACTGTAGCCAAAGTCAGATTATAGCCAAAATTATCCCAAACTGGGATTGTATACAGTAGTGTGCATTCCATCGCCCAGTAAACGAGCTCAGGAATAAATGCAACATCGGCAGTATCTTTAATATCAAATGACCGAAACCGAAGGCGGAAGACATAAAGAAAATTTTATGTCTTCCGCCTGTAATTCGCTTATAAGATTTTACCCAGAGGAGACGGAAATTCCATCAATGTCACGACGCACGAGGTAAGATAAGATGAACCATATCAGCCCGCGCTGATCAACCGTCCGTTCATTCACATTGGTTCACCACGACGACAAGACGTGTCATTGATTCGAATCACCCTCCTCCTCCCCAGATCCTCCACAATATTAAACAAACTATAATTGTTATTAGTGAAACCGTAGGCGGGCGTGTGTTGCCCCACCTTTACTGGACTACATCATTAACTGTAGCCAAAGTCAGAACATAAATAGATTAATTATACATTTATTATTAACGTTTCTTATTTCAAGTTTCAATAAATCGGCTATGAGTCTTTCTCGTAGTCAAATTATCCCAAACTGGGATTGTAGTGTGTATTCCATCGCCAAGTAAACGAGCTCAGGAAATGCAACATCGGCAGTATCTTTAATATCAAATGGCCGAAACCGAAGACGGAAGACATAAAAACTAATTAATATATCTGTATATCAACAATGACATAATAATGATCAAAACATAACTGAAATATGAAATTCACCCCTTTCCTCTACTGCCATCTATGCGACACTTCTCGACGCTATTAATTCACGAAAACGCGATTTATTCAAATATCTGTGTTTTCTGCTAAGGCAATATAACTACGCTTGTACGCAATGCGTACCTATTTTTATATCTTTCATATTTTATCCCCTCGCAAGCGAGGGTGATAATCTCGCGGTGGCAGGGATCCATTTCTCACGAAAAGTTCGTATATATATATATATATATATATATATATATATATATATATATATATATATATATATATATATATATATATATATATATATATATATATAAGCCACACATGGTATAGGACCAACTCGATCCTTATAAGGATGTAAAGGGTCGTTTTGGGTGATCCGTTTGAGTCGGACCATATTTGTGCAGAGAAATTCTAGCGGCCATTATCGATTTGTGATCAGAAGAACTTTTTACGAAGGGTATACACGTTTGCGTAAAATAACAGGTACGTGTGTTATGTATTTAGACTCGCTAATTCCAAATCTGTTTTCAGAATTGAAATTGGTTAAATATTGATCGAGATAACGTATACAGTTTATTGTGTGTAATTTGCGTATATGTATATACACTATTGATATATGCTGGATATTTGTGTATAAAGTGGACGGGTATTCTACGATTTAGTGATAGGTGACAAAGCGACGGATAGGTAACAAAGACCTAAAGGTCGCTTATAAGCTTGCTTATAACCATAGGTTGTTTTATAACACAACCAATGGTCTCGTTATTCCTATATGCTACCAGCAATCTTTTATTACATAATATACGACAATTTTATTATAGTATACAAAAGATGTTTGTTAACAGGTTGTTTAAACAATTAAGGTTTAGTTTGGTTATTCACTCAGCTGCATGTCGCGAAGGTTAGTTAATGGTTAATTTGTACCCTGAAGATGACATTGTAGTCGAAAATTACGTTTGGTAGTAGACATATTATGAAGCGAACATTATGATGTATGTATTATATGCATATACATGTCTCATCTATTTTAAAGGTCAACTAAACCTTTTGAGGTTCTATTTTCCTCTGAAAGAGATATCATCTAACTTTGTAAAAGTGAAGAAAAAAATGAATTTCATGATATAGCGCAGGATTTATTGAGGAGTATTTCTTCGGATCTCTTGTTGCACGATCGCGTTTTGAGAAGAATGGCACTATTACCGGTATGACGTCATAGTGTCATACTGGTAATAGGTTTATTGAACAAAATAATATTCCAGTGCTTGATATTTGGTTTCTCATTTATCACTAACCCAAGAGTAAACAGTATTCCAAACTTCACTAAAATAAAACCAAAATATACAGTATTTTCTCGCCGTATGACATCATTATGACATCACATACCGGTAGTACCAGGCTTTCTTCCAACGCGGTCGTTGTTCAACTAAGTTCAGCAAAAGGGCTGAAAACTCGATCTTTAACAGATCATAAAAGCAGAACCGAGTAACCAATTTCAATTATTTCTTCGGTTTTGAATTGAACTTTTCGAATTCTAACGAAAAATAGAATAACCTCAAAAGGTTTAGTTGTCCTTTAAGGCACACCACACCGGTTTGTGGTCTGAAAAATATGATTCATATATTCCACTTGTAACGTATTCGTCTTCAATATTGGTGTACATATGATCCAGAAGTGATCCATTATCGGTTGTAGGAAGGTAGATGCAACTTTTGCTGATATGAGGGACCAAATATTTTAACTATCTGTTGTTTCTGACCCTTCATCTGATAGCCAGTCAATCTTGAAATCACCACATATTATGCAATACTCTTGGGTAAATTTATCTAATAGGCCAGTTCATAATGTCCACTGCGCGTCAAAATGACGTGTTGTGCGTCGGGATAACACTTATTTTAATTCATAACATCAGGCTAAAACCACAATAGACATTTGCATTTCTATTTACACTTGCAAATTCGTTATACTGAATTCCCCAGCATGAATTGAAATAAGATTTATCCAACGCACTGGCTTATTGTCATAGAATAGTCAAATGAACACTCTTTGTCCCAACTACAGTATGGTTGTCCAATGTCACTTATGAGCTCTCAGCTGGAACTAATCAAAAATATTATGAATATAGAAATTCGCTTCGTGTGAAAATATTCGCCCAGTGGAAAACCGCCCTAAGCGTCGAATCTCCACTAGGCGGAAAATAAAATTTTCCTTTGTTATGTGAGATATCGCGTGGAACTAATTTTTAGAAAAGACAAAAGGAAAAGTCGAGTACAGTATGAGCACAGAATATGAGTATGCGGGCACAAAAGGGGACAGAAGCGTTCCTGAGCGCACGGCCCGAGATTGCCAGTTGCTCCATATTGTAAACACTGTGCTGAAATTCATTTATGAGTGATATGCCAAATAAAAGCAAATATAACCTATTCAAATCTTATGAAATTGTTGTAAATCTATAAGCCATTGATCACAACAGTCCTTCAAATGCAAGGAACAGTGGGTGATTTTAGAAATGTTGATCGAAGTCAAGCGACGATTTATATTTAGAAACGTAAACACTGAAGTAAAACAGAATCAGGGAGCAATTGTGCCTGAAACCTATATAAGAATAGAAACCATTCTAAGACACACCAGTATGGAAAGAAGGTAGAGGGAAAAAGGCAGAAATTAAAAAGTGAGCTAGAAGTATTCGATAATATTAAGTCTTCTACAATGAAGCAAGGGATAGATCTTACTTCGTGTACCGGACACAGAAATTTGCATGAGTAAATTTTAGTTAGACTGTATAATAGAACTGGCTCGTTCTTTAAAAATCCCGTTTATTTTATCTATATATAATAGGTTTAATTCATAAATTGGAGAACTCCAGGATAAAAATAAACGGGATTTTTTAAAGAACGAAGCAGTTCTATACAGTGCCATATTTCTAAGAGCCGCTAGGTCAGTAGGAACAGAATACCAGCAACGCTTATACTATTAAATGGTCATTAAACCGTGTCAAATTGTTGAAAATTGTCATACTAGAATTGCTTCGTTCTTTAAAATTACATTACTCTAGGTTTAGCTAAAAGTTATTAAAAATACTATTTCACATTCTTGATTTATGTCAGTAAATTTAAGTTAAAAAGTTGACGGATATTCTATAATCGAGACGGAGGCGTCTCTGAGCTATAGTTGGCGGCTGCAGCCATGGCATTTGGTCATGCTAGCTAAATTATAATCATCTGCATATTTTGAAAACAATATATTTCTGAATTTTGAATAATAATATGTATTCATCTTAGAGTTTACATATCATGACCAGTTATCATGGCCTGCTTCGCCACTACAAAGTGAAAGATCTTTTGTCCCTGATACGACGCTACAGCTTATTTTCAATTCGTTAGTTCAACCGCATTTTGATTACTGTTGCGTTGTTTGGGATAATTGCAACAAAACCCTCGCTGATAAACTTCAAAAATTACAAAATCGTGCAGCCAGGGTGTTAACATTTTCTAGTTATGACACTAATGGTGATTTTCTCCTTGAGAAACTTGGCTGGAGGATACTTGACTCCCAGCGCAAGTTTCAAAAAGCTGTTATGGTCTACAAATCACTTAATGGGCTCGCTCCTAATTATTTGCGTCCCATGTTCACAGACCGTAGCAGTGTAACGAATTATTCATTGAGAGACACCGAGGGCAAACTAGCTATTCCTAAGCCTCGTACTAACTACTTAAAAAATAGCTTTAGTTATAGTGGTACGGTGCTATGGAATAGCCTTCCTATCGAGTTGCGGAAGGCAGACACTCTGGGTGAATTTAAATCCGGCTGCAGTAGCTTCTTAACCTCTTAACCTTTTTATCGCACGGCACTCATGGAAAGCAGGTATTTTTAGCTTAGTATTATTAGGAATATTAGAATTGTAATGTTGTAATTTGAAATTTGTGAATGTATGTATTAGAACAATAATTTTGTAATTTAGGTAGTGCATGCAAAATCCTGATGAGTTTTTTTACCGTGGTTAAATAAATTAGTAATAATAATAATAATAATAAAGCTCGAGAAAAAGCTTGTTATCGTGTGGGTCTGGTTCAATGTTAAAAACATTGAAAATTGATCATCTTAACGCTAACCTTATCATTTCATAATAGTGACCTTATCTTAACGCTCACCTTATAATTTGGCCCGGACGCAGACACGGACGCCACTGACGTGTAGGATATATAGTACGAGGCGGTTGGGCCGGGCTGGCTGATTGCCGAATAATTTCATAAAGTACATAAACCGTTTTTACGAAGGGATGCACTTTCTCGTTATATAAGAGACACGTATGTTATATATGTAGACTCCGTAATTCCAAAACTGTATTCAGAATTGAAATCGAGTAAATATTGGCCGAGATAGCGTTCAAAATCTACATACGACGAACCGGCTTGGGCACTGGGGACCATGTATGGGGAAAAGAAGCTCTAGCGGTGGTGTGGGGGTAGTGGTAGAAAAGGCGGGCGAGGGGATTATTGCGAATTCGTATTTCTAGTTAATGTGAATAATGTAGAGACTCTGTGACCCTCGATGTCATAACCGGGAGGGGGTCTGTCGTGGCACGTGGATTTCAGGTGTCATGTGATAACTCACTCACATGTCCAGCCTCAGTTGCCCTGTCCTTCAAGTCATATCACTTTGAATTTTTGGTATCTGTCCAATCCGTTCCATACTTGGCGCTTAACTTCTCAGGGTAAGAGTTGTTTTAAACTTTACGTCAAACCGTGTTTGGCGTACAGTAGTTCAATTGCCAAGTGTAGTAATGTAAGAATGATCGATTCTGCGGTATTTCTGTTTAGCGTATATTTGTATACCACATGTTAACGCGTTTATAAGGAAAGTTTGACGAGGATGCGACGATACCTAATGTTTTTCGTTTTTGTTTTTCGTCACTGTATTATAAAAGTCACAATAATATCATTTCGAGGTTTCAATTGATTGATATTTTGTAATGTAACGTGATCGCATTCATAACTCGGGTTTCTATTTATCTCTGCGTGTGTGTCACAGGCAGTTTATATAGCTTAGTACACTTATTTATTACTGGGGATTCGTCCTCCGTGTTTTAAGTGTGGATTCGTCCATTGTTATTATAATGGTTTTAGCCATTATAATAATGTGTTGAGGATGCGTCCTCAGTGATCGACAGCGATTCGTCCGATGTTGCTTTTGAGGTTTAACCTCTTAGTGATTTATATTTGCGTCTGCTTTATGTCTGACAGACGTTTCCTTCCATAATTTAATCCAGGGGCGGATTTAGCGTAGGTCAAACCGGTCATGCGACTGATGTAATTTTTTGCTAGCATAAAAAATTCCGAATCGACCTTCAGCAGTCGCTGTAAAAATTGCGCAATTACAACAAGGTCCAGTTGTTTCATAATCATTCGTGATTTTATTCGTAATTCATCGGCACTGACGGCACAGGCTCTCTCGCCCGCGTCTTTCCCGCGGCGGAGGTACAAATAACAATGTGAGCAGTCTTCAGTCTTCTTCTCAGCGGTCTTCCGCATGAGCTTTGACCGATCTGAGTCATTTTCCAGCTATTTGATTGGTCAATACACCGATCTCCATGGTGATCGGCCAATTTGACCGATCTGCGGGGCGTTCTGACCGGTCTTGGTGATCAGGGTCTCATACATGAGCCACCTGATTGGTTAATTCAGACAAATACCGTGTTCTTATTCGCTACTCCATTTGACCGATCTTGACCAATTCACAGCGTGTGGTATCCATCAGTTTACTGTATTATTCAGCAATGGCTCGCGGTATTTACGAAACTGTTCTATCAGGGTTTGAAAGAAACGATGAACATTGTCTGCAAGAAGTGTACGATGATCTGGTGAGGCAAATCAACGTTTCGCGCAAGAGTTCTGTCGACGAACTACTCAGTGCGGTAAACAGCACTTCAAGCTTTCTTAGCAGGAATTTTGGCGCAGAGAAACTAATCCAAAATATGTCCGCGATCGGAAAGGCAAGGGTTGTACAGGCCACGGCGATCATGTAAATGTATATATTGATTGATAAACTACTGTCTTACTAGTCTTAAACTAGTGTATTGATAATCTAGTATTGCTATTGCGAATTGTGCGTCTCTGGCCCGCTGGCCGTAATCGTTGCTCAATTACCATATAACATATATTTACATATATACCGTCGACAAAACGACGATTAAGATTTAGCTATATTCGATTCGAGTTTACCGGTTCCGTGTAACCTATATTTAAGCGTTTCGTATTGACTTTAAAAAGGTTTTAAACTTCATATTGACCGATTGTTGTTGAACCTCGTTGTCTGGTGTATGAAATACGACCTGGCTATTCATTGCCTTTGACAGGAAGTTGAGAATAAATAATTCATGTTTTATCAAAGTTCGAATTGGACAAAAAAACTTATAAAAAATAATAAAATGTTTCATAAAAACATGTTTGAAAACATTAAATCAAATGCTCAAAAGTGCTGTCAGATCGCGGGAAATGCCATTTCAGAGACCCAAATTCAAAAATTTTCCGGGGGAGAATCCCCCCGTACCCCCCTACATATGTGTACCCCGCCATTTTGACTAACGTATAAAAATTCCTAGATCCGCCCCTGTGTATATCACAGGCAATTTATGTAAGACGTTGTTTTGTGTTCGGACTTTATTTTATTGAGTATTTAGATTTATACAAGCATATGAAAACATAGTCTGCGCTCTTCGTTCTCGAGTGTCCTGTGTGTTGTTTTTACTGGCATGTACTTAAAGAGTGAGTGTCAGGGTAGTGCTTTGCGCGCTTGTTTTCTTCTTGGCGGCCATTTTATGGGACGCCTATATATTCAGTTCACAAACGAATCCGTCGATATTTGATCAATCCTTCTTATAAATTATCCATTTTGAATTTTTCTAAGAAGTAAATATACCTGAGTGATCAATTATTGTGATTTTTTTTGTAAAATTGATCATTTACTATAGTAATCTTTTCGATACATAGAAGCTGCTACGAGCGCTTCGCCTCCGAAGCGTGGAAGGCCAGGTTATGCTGCTGAAACATTGCGAATAAGTTTGCGAATGGAAGTGTTTGATGAGTGACTAGTAAATAAATATATTTTGTTTCTTCTGATGTTTTGTTCATTTGAATTTGCAAAGATTCAGGAACTAAAGCCATCTAATTCTGATCGTTTGTTTAGGAAATGTTTCTTCTTTGCCTTCATTAAAAGTAATTACAGTAATATAACCCCGCAAAATTAGCAAAACCATTTTGGACAAAATCAATGCTGAAATTCGTGAGCAAACATCTGTAAACCAGTGGCGAAACTCAGCGGAAACTATTGCTTGGTTCAACTCACTACACAATAAGAACAGGGTGACATTTTTAACATTTGACATTGTAGACTTCTACCCGTCAATTTCCGAAAACCTACTTGACCGTGCAATTGAATGGGGCCAACAATATACCTCGATTTCTGACAGCGATATCCGAATCATCAAGCACGCACGAAAATCGCTTTTATTTAACAACAGCCGAGCACGAACGAAGAAAAACAACGCCACCACATTTGACGTAACCATGGGGAGTTTTGACGGAGCTGAGGTTTGCGAGCTGGTTGGACTTTTCTTTTTACATTCGCTGGAGAAAAAATTCGGAAAAAACATCGGTTTATATCGTGACGACGGCTTGGTTGCTCACGACATATGGAAGATTGGCGGATAAAGCAAGGAAAGATCTAACCGGCATGTTCGATAATTTTGGCCTTAAGATCACGGCGCAAACAAACCTAAAAATCGTGAACTTTCTCGACATCACACTTGACCTATCGAACGGAAAATTTACGCCATACCGGAAACTGAATGATGATTCTCTTTATATCAGCCGTCTATCCAACCACCCACCTCCCATCTTACGTCAATTACCCTCATCCATCAACCAACGAATCAATAAACTATCGTGCGACGAAGAAACGTTTGACGCAGCCTCCTCTCTTTACAATGACGCTCTCAAACAAAGCAACTTTAACACAAACTTAACATACGAAACAGCACAACGCAACGTGAATTCCCAAACACAAAACAAACGACGGCGAAACATAATATGGTACAACCCTCCTTATAGTAAAAACGTTAGAACGAACGTAGGACGGGCCTTTCTTCATCTTGTCGACAAACACTTTCCACACTCAAACAAACTACACAAACTATTTAACCGCCACACAGTACGAATAAGTTACAGTTGTATGGGGAATATGAAAAGCTTTATTAACAAACACAACAAACGAATCCTGACTCGAGACGCTAAACAAAACAACACGACAAACGACACCCGCACATGCAATTGTCGACGACCGGATGAATGCTCAACCACTGGAAAATGCTTAACAAAGAGCGTCGTTTACCAGGCCGACTTAACAACGAAAGACAACGGAGAAAGGAAAAGCTAATCGGCATTACAGCTAACGAGTTTAAGCAAAGATATGGAAAACCACTTGAAGTCTTTTCCAAACATAAAATATTCAAACGACACTGAACTGTCCAAACATGTTTGGAATCTGAAGAAAGAGAGCAAAGACTTCAGCATTAAGTGGTCTATAATCAAACGAGTTGCGGCATATAAACCTGGGTCGAAAAGATGCAATTTGTGCCTGGAGGAGAAATTACTTTTAATGAAGGCAAAGAAG